>JAHLJT010000631.1:153459960-153642408 GCA_031308135.1 Acheta domesticus | reverse complement strand
AATGGCATATTCCCAGTCTATTACAAACATTTCACAAAATTGTCAATTTATTAATTTACCATTTATTCCATCAATCAGTTATAAACTTGAACAAAAATTTTTGGAACAATATAATATTAAAATACGAAATTCAGTTTTGAACAAGAATTTATTCATAAAACATATAAAAGATCCTATATCTAAATTGGAATCTAAAGGAGTAGTTTACTCCATAAAATGTTTACAATGTAATAGTTGTTATGTTGGGCAAACATGTAGAAAATTAAAAGAACGAATTCGAGAACATAAATATAATATTAGGCAGATAGAACAGAAACACAAAATTCTTTAACTAAACATAGATTAGATAAAGATCATAACTTTGATTTTCTTAATCCTACAATTTTGAATAGAGATTCGAAATATTTGTCTCGACTTACTAAGGAAACTCTTTATATTAAGTTGCAGAAACATACGTTAAATACGATGACAGAGCGGAATTCTTTTACAAAAATTTATGACCCTTAATCAATATTTTTCAAAAATAAAAAGATCTATTTCATATTTGTCTAACAAAATTCACTTGTTGCAATAGCATTTTTTAGTATTCTATCATTTGTTTTTATAAATATTTATGTTTATTTAGAACTCTGAAAAATTTACATGAAACTGCAAATCAATTTCATATTATTTACAAATTGAGGTGGCTTTGAATAAATATTTAATCGATTGTTTTCAATAAGGAAAGAAACAAACATAATTATTTAAACTAAAGTTTTATACGCAAATTCATGGATGCAGATTTCTTGTAAGTTGTATTTTGTATTTTATATTTTATAATTTGTTTTTGTAACAATAGATTTTGTTAACAAATATCATCTACATTAGATCACAATGTTCTGTATTATATTTTATTATATTGTTTTAATAGACTCTGATGATGAAGGCAATTGAACTTCGAAACGTTGGGACATTTGTAAAATAAAAATATGTTATTTTGAGTCTGCCTACAAATTATTGGACTTTTAAAAGAATTATTTATTTCGAAGAGCTGTCTGGTTCAATAGTATGCTCAGTTGTATACTTTGACTCATGTATGCTGATAAGTGCCGAAATATTTGTCTTATCCATTTGGATTATGGCCACAGTAAACTCAGCCGTTATAAAAAATACAGAAAAGTTAGAAAGATTTGTTTAAAAAATGCATCTAATATTCATGTAAAATGCAATCCATAACGCACGTCAGGATTTATGAATCTATATCGTTAAATATCGAAGCCTTAAAAACTAAAAAAAATATGATGACAAAGGACTCAAAGAAACGTTTATCACATCGTAATCTATAGGATCAGATCTTCTCGACTATTTTATTTAATTTTTGCTGGTTCGATGCATCTCGATTTTACCCCACTTCTTCACAGCCTGTAGAATATGTAACTGTGCGTGAAATTAATAATTACTTGATATTCTATGCAATTGAATTATACCGGTTTTCTTTTTTCGATAATAAAGTTAAATAATAATAGTTTGTAAAGATAAGGGTGTATTATATTGCTATCCATTACAAGGTGACATATCAAATAAGTTACGGTGTATAATAGAGTCTTCAAGAAAAAGATACATTACAGACTTAAAATGGAAATAGAAAAATCAGGAAGAGACTGAGTAGTAACATGCGTGAGTTCTCTCACGGGTACGCTTGTATATCTGTTTTGATGGTAACTAAGTGCAATGGGGATCGCTTCTCACGAAAAACTCAAATTAATTGAAAACCGATTAAGGACATTTATTAAACAGGAACCATTTTTTAGGCTTTCATGTGCATTAAGTATGATGTAATACATGATTTGGACATTCGTGACATTATTTGCCAGTTTGCAATACTATAATCAAAGTGATGGGGGTATATTTGGTTATAAGTAGTGTTAGGATTTTTATGACCTAAAACTAAATAAAAATCTCCTAAAAAGAGTGCATTTATACCCTAAAAATTCTTTAAAAATACTTTAAAATGTCCTAAAACATATCAACTTCGTGAATTTTACACTGTGACAAATATATTCTTTCGGTTCTTTTTGTTTGTGTTTTTTAACATTTGTAACAATATTAATTTATAATATTTATAATTTTTTATATGTAAGTGTGATACAGACTAAATTTTACATTACCTCATAAACATATTTAAACTAATGTTCATAAAATTACTATTTTTTATTGTTTTATAAAAATCATTACAAAAATGATTATCAATGAGAAGAATGAATTATATAAATAGATTTTTTGAGGACGAGAGGAAGAAAAGGTTTGAATTGGAGAAGAAATTAGAATTTCCCCTCAAAGAGAATGAACATTTGAAAAATTTCAATGTTCAAATTCAAGAAGAAAAAAAAAATACAGAATTTATAAAGAAGAAAAATGAAAAAGCAGTAAATGAAGAAAATGATATGGATTCAGATGATGATAATTCAAAAGGTGGAAATAATTATGATGTTATAAATATTGTGTAGAACATTACATTGATTAATATATTTTGAAACTGTATAATGAAATAAAAATATTTTTAATATTACATATTACTTTGTATATTATACTAAATTCGACACATTACATTACTATGCACATAACATTACATATTTATAAATATATGAGTGTTACTCTCTCCAGGAATAGGTGGAGAAAGATGTGAAGAAGTAAGAGGATGAGGAAGAGGAGGAAAGCGAGGATGGAGAAGGGGAGGAAGAGAAAGTGGAGGATGGACATTTGGGAGACTTGAGAGAAGAGGAGTTGCAAGAGGAGGAGATGGGGAGAGAGGAAGAAGAGGAAGGGGAAATGGCGGAAGAGGAGGAAGAAGGGGAAGAGGAGGAAGAAGGGGAAGAGAAGAAAGTTTTAAAAAGATATTTATTAATAAATGCTATTTTCATTAAAAATCATATATAATGTAAATATTTAATTAATAAATTTTAATTTACTTCTTTATTTCTTCATGCAATGTGTTCCTCAAAAACATCTTGCTGAATTTTAGGAAAATTTGAGTATTTTTTAGTAATTTGGCCACAAAAATAGTCGACTGCTTCCAATTTACTGCGATTCCTAAACTAAAATGAACATTGGTGCTAAGGCATTGCTAAGCAAGTTAGAATTTGTATATTTCATATTTCTTTGTTCGTTTCGTCTTCCAGCTTTGTTATAATTAATCTTTTGGAAATTATATCAAATTTTAAATTGCGTCCTTAGAGTTGGATGTGAAAAGGAGTAGATGATTGCTGTTTGTTTAATGAAATGTGGGAATAAAAAGGAATGCACGTAATAAACGGATAATTTTGATGTATAAAAAATATTACATTTAATTATTATACTTTTTCTATTTTCATTTTTTCTAGCGGAATCAACAAACCTAACTGGAAAAATGTGCATCCCATACGATTTAGCAGTTATTGTTCCTTTAACCCATTGTTGTAACGCCGTACTGATAACAGAAGGTAATATTGCCTGCTGCCTTTCCTTTCGCCGCAATAGAAACTAATAATTTTTATTTACGGCTCAAATTCGCATTGTGCATCGTTGGTATTCGCGTAATTTTGCATTATTTGCGTACTTTTTTGCGCAATTTGATTGAAAATACGGACGAGAAAGTACGTACTGTTTTTGCACCACTAGTTTTTAAAACGTCCTTCCAACCGTCTGTCAGTTCGTCCGTCTGTCCGGTGTATGTCGACAAAACACGCGCCTAAACCATGGGGATGATTTTTTCAAAATTGAAGAAACCCTTGTCGATCTGGCCTGAGTCGAAAACTGCGATTTTGAAAAACATTCATTATTTTTTTTGGATACTTTACATGAAGCCCCCGAACATTCTCAAAACATTTCTCAAAATTTCTCAACATTTCTCAAACATTGATCCACATTTTTTCTTTAAATTTCTTTTTATAATAAAGCAAAATACACGTATAAAGGTGGCATATATCCGATTTTCACAGTTAAGTCTGAATTTTTGAAAATTGCAAAGTTTGAACTTTATTGGGCGTCTTCCTTCAACTACGAAATTGAAAATAGAGAGTTTTGCTTCGAATGAAATTTTTTGTTTGTAATTAGTATTTCGTTAAGGTAATGTACATTATTTTGAAAATTTTAGTATTGCGTGTAAATGTAAAAAAAATCCCACCGAGTATTGCGTATAATATGTGCAATTTTAAAAAATTACAAAGACAAGATTTTCTCAAAAACAGCTCCAAATTTTTCTTTAAATTTTTGGTAAGGGTGCTAAATGCACTCTATAATATAATATAAACGTCATATTGCTCTATCCTCTTGTTTTTTCAAAAATTACAAAAATGTAATTTTTTGTCTTGTCTCTCACGGCATTAATATTTATATTAGCGGCAATTTGTTTAAATTATTGCATTTATGAGTACATGAACTGTTAATAATGCCATTAACGCCAAGAGTAGCCGAAATGTCCGAAACGAGACATTTCTACTGTTTTATCCAAACCCGCCTGGTTAATTTGTGAATTTGCAGCCTACTTAGCCATATTTCTAACTTAAGTCCAAACAAATTAATGGCGCTTCTACATTTCATGGAACGGAAACACGCTTTTACGCTTCAGGAAATGGTGCAGATGTAAAAATGTACAGATATCCTGAAATGTTATCAAAGAAGGCCAGATCGATGTTCCAACTGTACAAGAGAGTTTTCCGAGTGTGGGTAAAGCACATCATTGATTCCGTCTTCTGCCTTACTCAGAGCAAGTTCTTCTGTGATGCTTATTACGCAATTTATTGGTCCCTCAAACCTCGTAAATTCATCATTAGATCAGTGAAAGTGCGAGGAAATGCTTTATTTGGGCCATTTTTCAATGTCGTTGTGATTTTAATGATATTTAGATTTTTAAAAGGAGAAGAAATCAATTTTGGCTGGTATTTTTCACCTGTAGTGATGGGTATTTAGTTACTTGGTGGGTTGAAAACTTCACTAATCGCATTTATGATATGTTTCGGAAATTGTGATAAATGGAACAAATTTTACAATTTTTACATTTACATTCGTGTCTTTTCATGTATAAATAAATATAGCATCGATGAAGTGGCAATATAGAAAACTAGTGGTGCTAAAACAGCACGTACTTTCTCACCCGTATTTTCACGCAAAATTTCGCGAAAAATATTCAAATTTTCGAAAAATTGTACGTGACGTACTTATTTCAAATTCTATTTTTAAAAAACAGATTTCATTTAGGGAAAACATTTCATTCAGTGAATATTTTAGTGATAGGAGGAATCCAAAAAATTTGGAACCTTTGCAATTTTAGAAAAACTAGTGTTTTCAACGAACGTGAGACCTGCACCATTATCTTAAACGTACTTCACACTACCCAACATCAAAATTTAATCAAAGACGATGGAACCATTTTTTTGAGAATGGCCCAGGGGCTTCATGTAAAGTACCCCCCAATTCAAGGGGCAGCGATATCAGCCAGATCGATTGGGAAATATCAATTTTGGAAAAAATCGTCTAATGGTGTACCCGCTAGCGTTGTTCACAGACGGACGGACTGATGGACAGTCGGACGGATGGTTAGACATTTTGCCGTCATTCGTATTTTGAGTATCAAAGACACAGAAAACATAGATTATGTCTGTACCACGTGTAGGAGGATTTTTTTTCTAAATTTAGTAATTGGCTTTATCCACATTTTCGTTACCAGGGCCTTGTAATAAATGTTTTTTTCCCGAAAATTTGTCGTTTTTCACGCAGCATTACATAATGTTAATATGGCACTTCTGATCTTCTGGAACCTACAAAACTGTTACTAGCAGTGTTTTCTCGGGTCAAGAGATACGATACTATTTCTTCGTTATATCTGATGTAGATGCAAATATTATGTTTCGATGTTTTTTTTCTGCGGTAACAAGAGAATACCGTAATTAAGTATACAAATTTTGCACTATATTATTCCTTATTAATTTTGTAATTTAAAACACAAATTAGTAGTTTTACCGATGAGTCACCAATCACGCAACTCTAAAATCATTATACAAACTTTGTTTTTGTCCAAATACTCATGAAATTATCTTTTCTAGGGTGACCCGCAACGTTAGCCGATTCCTTACTCTACCTGCACAAAGCCTTTCTTGCTAAAAAAATGTTTTGTGTATAGTAAGAGGAGGATAGGGGGCGTGGTCTCAAGGTTTGGAAATATTAATTTTTCATGGCCTCAGAGATATCTGCACGGAGTAAGTTCGCACGGTTAACCTTTGTGGAGTGTTTATATTCTTCTTTTGAGAGACACGAGGGTGGGGAATTCTCGAGAGTAGCTACGTAGTTGAATGCCGGAGTAATACTGTGACAAACGGGTCGAGGACCGCTTGCGATCATTCTTTCCTCTTCCTTTTCTTAAATACGCTCTTACATCCACTGGAACACCATGAAGGATGAGAGAGACAAGTCCGGAGCTTAGAGATTGCCCCGGCCGGGGCGGTGCTGCGCTGGGAAGTGATATTTATGTATGAGTTGCCGTACACGGCAATATCAAACATTCTTCTGCTAAAGGTGGGGAACGGAGCAAACGAGAGCCTCAGAGTCCGTCTGTCGCGTGGCGTCGCGTCGCGTCGCGCTGCGCGTTCTGCCCAGAGACGCGGAGAAGCGCGGAGGGTGCGCGGCGCAGCGCGGCGTGGCCAGCGCTATCTGGAGCGATCGGCCTCCGCCTCCGCGCCGGCGCGGCGGACCCCGCTTCTCCCCTTCGGTTCCGGGTTCGAATCGCGACCTCTGTCTCTCAGCGCCCCTTGGAGCCGTCCGCCCTCGTCCGCCTCCCCCCCCCCCGGCAGCGAAGCGGGCAGAGCGCGCCGCGCCGGCCTGGGACGTGGCCGCGCCGCGCCGCGCCGCGCCTCGCCGCCTTCGGACGGAGCGGGGCGGCGCGGCGTGGGGATGACGCAAGGCAACAGGCAATGGCAGCGGCGGCGGCGGCGGCGGCGGGGGCGCAGGTGGCTGTGGCGACGGAGACTTCTCAGTGAGAGAAAGTCGTGAGCTCTGTGAATGGAGACGCTGTCATCCGCGAGGATATTCCTCTGTAGCGCTCGACTGCCGTGAATCACTCGTCGAGGAATGTCCCTGACGCTCTCGGCGCGGAACTGCGCGATCGACGCCAGGCATGCCTCCGCGCCCCTTCCCGACTCTCCGAGAAACGCTCCATTAGCTCCTAACAAAAGATCAACTCTGCGGCAAGCAATATTACTCTGAATGCCAGCAGAATCTAAACGGGTCTAATCTAGTATATAAAACTAGTAGGGCTACAACATAGCTCAAATGTGCGTATTATTTTTTAACAGTTAGCTCAATTTATAATACAGTAAAACTGGCTAAAAGCGGAATTTAAGGGACCAGATATTTTTCATATTAAACAAGATTCAGTTTTATGCAATGTAATAAAGCATAATCTATGATTGGCTGGACCGCGATTTTTGTTCCCATTAGACAGATTTTTGTTCACATTAGATATTATCCAAGATCTGTATTGAGCAACTTGTTCTGGAGTTATTTTCAAAAATGCATTACTAATATTTCGTCTATTTCTTGCAGCTGGTTGAAAAATGAAACATTATATCTTTTTATAACATCTTCTGAAATATTTATAGACATTTTACACTTTTTATCAATAAGAATCGGAAAAAGAATCCTCTGCCAACACTAAATCATTAAATCTGAATGACATTCAACAACATTTTCTCTCGTAGAAAAAAGCTCCAATGGCTCTAATTTAGCTCCTATATCCACCAAAAAATTGCCCCTGGAATTCATTATTGTAATGGGAAGTGTTTTTAGTATTCTTTTCTTCTTCAGAATTCTCGTTCTTAGTTTTCAGTATTCTTGTTAATGGGGACACCAACTTGTTTCCTCTGACGAGACCTTGGAATGCTTCCAGGAATGTTTGTCTAAAGTTTTTCATCCAATGAATATTTGATTCAAAATTATATTTTCCTCACATTTCAGTGCAATACTCTAGGTTCATAGCATTTTCGTGCAATAATATATTTCGTTCATAGATTTTTCAATCTTTAGAAAATCGTTTCAATATATCATCGAGGAACAGTCCTATAAAGTACGAAGCATTTTATTTCAACAGTAATTTTGTCCAAACCTTTTTCAGGTAAACGTGGTCCAATATAAATATAGTTAGACTGTGAGGGATTGGTTTCGAGCACACAGCAAATTATATAAATATCAAAACTAAATACTAAATATTAGAAAACACTTAAGAACACATAAAACATCTGTTGCTGAAAGGAATGTAATGAATCAAGAATGTGTCACAGACATTGAAAAAACAATATGACGGATATAAAGAAAATGGAGAACTAAATACTTGAGGGCAGTTTTATATTATCTAAATATTATCTAACTGTACAGTAATCCGAAGAAAGGCGAAAATGAAGATTAATATAAAGTAAATTACATATTTTAAAACAATGATTCATGATTTCTGAAATGTAATACTAATAAATAGCATTTTTTGTTTTTACATTTCTTTTTTACTTTCTCGCCTTACGAATACTTCGTAAGAAGAGAAAGTTATGTAATCGTGCGCCGAAAAAACGGCCAATTTTCGCCAGAAAAACTCTTATAGCTGGAGTCTGGTAAGGAAAAAGTGGATAAAACGTGTTGCTAAATTTAGAAATCTAGTGGGGCTATCGAATGGTACAGGCTTTCTCGCTGAACTTAGTTTTCTAATCTCTATAGTTTGAACCAGTTTTTCTGTTATGAATGATAATCTTCCGAAATACCTTCTTTGGGTGCCCAAAAGACATTTTGTTTCACATTCTATGGATTTTTCGGCTTCCTAATGCTAGAAATGAAACCACCATACACTATTACTACTATACAAGTGTAAACGTCATGCAGAGAGATTGAGTTCGCTGTCGTTAATCAGCGAGCACTGGCACAGCGTTTCGGAGGGAAGCTGCGCCGCTTCTCGAGTCCTGGTCGGGGCACATTATTTGTCAAAGTTCTCTATTGTCACAGGAAATAATTAAGAATTCTAAAAACTTTATAGAAAACCATATGAAGCTATTTGAACCACAAATATTGATAATTACGATAAATGAACTGGATATGTCTGTATATATTTTTGGAGTTTTTAACTTTCAACAATTTTTCATGTCTCTTCTTGGATTTGTAAATCGTCTTTTACCATCGTATCAATTGTTTGTTTATCATGCATTTACCATTTTATAGCTCGATTCGATTCCTTTTATGGCTCTGTTTGACCTATACGGTGTTAGTTTGGCTTAGTGTTATAAATGCCGGTTTGTTAACTTTGAGGATCGGATTTCGGGTCTCGCAACGGAAAAAGTTTGCTGGTAGAAAACACTTTTGCTGGTTTATGAAGTAGTGGAGTAGCATTTAGGAACGTATAGGAGCAGTGCGAGAAAGTATGTGCGTTGCAAGCACCACTAGTTTAAAAACTTACATGATTTAGCTCCAAATATTTCAAGAACAAATATGGACCAAATCAAGCCAGGACAAAATATATATAGGAAGAGAGGTAAATTGATACTAAAAGGTACTGGATGGAAAAATTGTGGACAAACATTTATAAAGGACAGTGTTAAAACAACTGGTCAAAAGTGTTCTAAGGAGCAAATAACGATTAACGGAAAACGGAATGGTTGAAGATTTCTATTAACAAATTTAATATTCTTTCCGATACCTCTGCAAAGTAATACTATTTACAAATTGAAATATACAAATATAAATTTGTTTGTTTGAGTAGGTTTAGAGGGCGCTTCAACTGCTAAGTTCAAGATTTAAACAGATAAGACAAATTCGAAATCGTAGATATGGGGCAAGAAAATTATAAAACATTATTGTCCTAATGTCAGATAAAATTATATATTCCGCTTTCTCTCAAAAAACCAAAAAGCTTTGAGAGCGCGGAATCGTCATCTCCGAGCACCTCTCGTAGAGAGTTGCCCAGACCATGTCTTCGTCGGCTGCCATCAAATTTCAAACACTGCAGGAGGACGTGTTCCACAGAAACATTCGCCCTGCATGTATCAGGTAGGAGGAGAGTCACCTCGCATGAGGAAACTGTGCGAAAAGTGTCAGTGTCCAATACGAAGACGGGTAAAATAACTTCCTCACGTCTAGAAGGCCGGAATGAGGAACGCTAGGAATTAACAGAATCCTTTATTGCACTTAGTTTATAGGTGATATTGTGCCACTCTTTTTGCCACACACTAAAGATGTATCGTGTTAAAAAAGCCTTAACATCGAATGATGGTTCAAAAGGAATGTCAACATGAGTATTCCCCGTCGCCGATTTCGCTGCCCGGTCAGCCATCTCATTTCTCACGATTCCCACATGGCCTGGGACCCAACTCAGTACCAGATCATAGTGACGAGACAAAAGGCGATGAATGAGATTTTGAATTGATTGCGTCAGGTAGTCTGAGGAAGAACGGGAGATAGCTTGTAGTGAGCGGTGTGAGGTGAGGCGGGTCTCTTGGAGACAGATTATCAAGTTATTGTGAGGGGACAGCAACAGTTTAAGATCATCCCGCCGCGAGGAGTAGCCGTTTACGTTCCATGACAGAAGAGCCATGGAAATTATAAATTATCTTTTTTCCTCCGGCGTTGGGAGCCGGATGCTCGGGATTTCTCCCCAACAGGAGTTTCCTCCGAAGCTGACACCTCCTTGGCATTGCCCGGGGGGCTAGATGGTCGCTCAGAGCGAGTTTCGGAGGGAATAGTTTTTGGCTTTATTTTAGTGGCCGGGTCTGAGGCAGAAGTGCGCGTGACATCAGTGTCCATTGAGACTGGCTTAGGTGGCTGTTTCGACGACTGCGATGGCTGAGCTTTCCTCTCATCTTTTTTTTGTACTTTGTGGATATGACAACTCTTCCACCTTGCAGGGGTGAGGTATCGTCAGGGAGGTCCACTGGGTACACCTGGCATGCGAAGCTCACCATTTGGAGGACAGCTTGTTCTGTTTGACAGCTCGCTGCTACCCCCGGAGAGTTAACCTTAACAGCGTCAGAAAAGGAGCGAGAGAGATCGATAGGGTTCCTCGCTAGGAACCGACGCTTGGCCTCTGGAAATGACACCTCAGTAGCTGTAATCTTCTGAATTTCTCTTTTTCTCAAAACAACTGGACATTGCTTATAATTGGCCGATTGGTCACCTTCGCAATTAACACAGTGTAGTGCAATGGCGAGAGGGTTCAGGTTCGTGCATTGAATTCCCACACTTACCGCACACCGGGGTGTCTGCCATGCACCGCTGCTGTGTGTGGCCGAACGTCTGGCACTTAAAGCACCGCAAAGGGTTAGGGACATATTGTCGAATACGGAGGTTATAAAAACCGCAGGAGATTTTTTGAGGGAGAGTTGGAAGATTAAAAGTCAAGATAAGAGTGGAAGTAGGAATTTCGCGCCCATGCTCCCTCTTCTTGATCCTATAAACGTCAGTCACACCCTGGCTCTTAAAAAAGAAAGTACCTCTTCTTCACTCTCTGTTGAAAAATCCTCGTGGTTGACCACTCCTTTACAAAGGTTTAGTGTTGGGGAGTGGTCACTACCACCTGGAGGCCGGCAATCTGCTTGGTTTTCATAATTTTTTTCGACCTGGTCATCCGAACGTGCTTCGAACAAAATGGTTCCATTTCTCTGTCGTACCACAGCTTGCAGTTTTCCATATGTCTCCTCTACAGCGCGCGCCAAACGGAGAGCACTAACCGTTTTAAAAGATTTTCTTTCCTCGGCACAAGCCATGAAGGGGAATCTGGGTTTCTTAGGCCTATTTTCTTCTTTCAAAAAGAAACTATTGAGGTCAATAGTTCGTTCTGGACATCTCCTCTTCCTTGTGGAAGAGGGCGGAAAGAAGGTTTATTATCCATGTAGATAGATATCGAACTCATCCCCGTGGTCCCCACCCACCACGGAGCCCAACTAGGGGACACTCCATCGGAGTGCCAGGGTTGTCACGGGGATGTAGTGGAGGAATACCACAGCGCTGCACAACCGTGGATCCCCCCGCTCACCCTGCAGTTCAGTACAGGACCTAATCCAAGCCGATTGATCGGGAGTGGGTTAGCTCCCGACCGCCCGTCTAGGAGAGTCCGAGGCCAAAGCAAGCGTATTGAAGCCTACAAGGAATGTTCCCCAAAATACGTAAATAACGTATCCCTAAGTGCAAAGCCGAACATAGCGCAAGGTATGTAGTGGGGAAACAAACAGACTCCTCAACCGCCAGGACACACATTCCCTCCGACACGGGTCGCCATGCACCGCAAACACATGGGTGGGCGTTCAGCATACAGAGGGGGCCAGTGAAATAGAAGAGGGAGAAGAAAAGAGAAAGGATGTTATAAAAGAAAGAGAATGACATATTGTGACCATCCGTTTTCCCTCCGAAAGCTCAGGAAAACGTGGCACATTTATCGCCCGCACGAAGAGCTTCAGTACTCATAGCGCGCGCCGCACAGACAGAAGAGAGCTACTGATTAGTTCTCATAAGTATCACAAGAATTCACTAAAATCGCTTGGCTAGGGTAACAGTGAGGCATATAGCATATCCCGTCCTTTTCGAAGCGTGTCGTCAAGCAGCGAGTTAGAACGGACGTAGCGTATCAACGTGGACGCCATCAATCCAGACGAAGAAAAGGCATCAGAGCTCTTCAAAGAGGTAATTAATTCTTTGAAATAGTACGAAGAAAATTACTATTTAAGGATTAATTAACAAGATGTTTAAGAACAGTGGGAAGAGGGAAAGGAGCCCTGTTATTTATATTTGATTAGACTCTAACACGTGGTTTTTATATCCTTGTTTTCCAGCTTTTTTTCTTTTCTCTTAGTCTTTGGTTAGAGAAGGGGAAGGAAAGCGAAGAGGGGGTGGTGATGCGGAGGACTGTAATGGGGCCTTCTCTATCCAACGTGATTCACGCCGCGCCGGGCCGTGCTGCCCGGGACGGGGGAGAGGGATTGGGCTGGTTGAATGGATGGACTCTGAGTTGACGGGGTAAAGTAATCAAGAAATTGACCTTGCACATGTTTATGTGCCCTTTTTACAGCTGTGCGGTACTTTTCCTGGCTGGAGTGATCTGCGTTGCCTGCGTTGCCGTCTGCGTTGCTGAGTTGTGGTGTTGCAGGAATACAGGTCCCGCACAGTGTGGTTTCGGGCTCGTAATCAGCCTCCCTGCAGCGCACGCGGCCCAACTGCGATGGGTAGGACCAGGGAGCCCCACACGGTCATGCGCCACCCTCAGGTGTGGGCGGTCACGGCACCCTCAGGTGTGAGAGGCACCGTTTGGCGAAGCTCACGCCGACGCACCGCACCCGCACCGACAAATGAGAATAGTGCCGAACTGCCGCGGGCAGCGTTGCGCGTTGCGCGAAGCGCAATAACTAATTCGATACTTGATTCTCCACTGCCGAGGGCAGCTTTGCGAGACGTGCGAAGCGCACTAACTAATTCGATACTTGATTCTCCACTGCCGAGGGCAGCTTTGCGAGACGCGCGAAGCGCACTGGCTCGATACTTGATTCTCCACTGCCGAGGGCAGCTTTGCGAGACGCGCGAAGCGCACTGGCTCGATCACGCGCTGAGAAAATGTGAACGGTTGTTCCCGGCTGGCGGAGCGTCGACGAGTGCCTTCTCGCCGGGAATGTTCCGTTAGAGCTATTTTGCAGATACGGGGGGAAGGGCCTTCTGGAGGGGGTTGCAGGCCCTTCGGTGACCTGCGGGTGGCCGCCGGGGAAGGGGGAGGACAGCGGCCGTGGGCGCGCCGGCTCCGCGCGGCGGGTGTCAGCATGAGGAAAAGACGCCTGCGAGGGCTTTGGGGTGTGTACGGAACAGTCTTTATTCTTTTTATATGCTCTTCGCTTATTATATGGATTTGAATTCTACTGGATATAATTGGAGAATACTAGCGGCATATGGTTAAAACATTTACGCTGACAAAAGACGAGTATTTAACCACACCGTTGGCCCAGAGGGAGTTCTACTGCAAACGGAGCTTTGGTAACGGTACCCGATCAGCGGAGCGAGCAGCGAAGGGAAGCGCCCAGCATCAAGGTCACCGATGTCGCCATTGCTCGAGGTTCAGAAGACGGCGAACGAAACCCCCATGTTGAAAAGGATTTCAAAGTAAGAAAGTTCCTTTTACAAACATTCTAGTGCCCAGAACTTGTTTAACGAATCAGATAGAGTAATTCTGTGCAAACCGAGGAAAAGATCTAATATTCAGTTAGAGGAGAGAGCAATTTTATATCACTTACAGAATCAATCTTTCTTTACTCTTATTCTTTGTAAAATAGAAACAATAAAAACTTAATTTTTGTGTTACATGAAAGAAAATATAAATGGTACCAAAGAGTGTGTAAAGGCCTAGTAAACGTGTTGATTTGATGAGAAAGACAGTGTAAATTAGTAAAGTAGTAAAGAGAAGGGTGTATGGATTTAAGGATTTTCTCGTGTATTCTATTTTCAGCAATTGACAGCGTATTTTTATGTTTTCTATGTATTTATGAGTGTCAAGTGTATGAGATTTCTATGCCACAAATTTTTCATCTCAAGATTATAGTAAGGTTTTTAAGAAATCTGTGTTTTAATCTGAATGATTTGCGAGACCGTAGTGTAGAGAACCCACGTCCCTGATCCCACCAATTTCATTTTTTTATGTGGCCCACCGTCATCCCGACTGAGCTACCAAACATCCTAGGGAGATTATTAAAAATCCCTCTCCCTTATCTCGAAAACGGTGGAGGTCGCAATATGGGGAGAAGAAAAATGTCTCGTGAAAGATAAGAATACTTGAGAGCCACTCTCTGCATCTCCCCGTCAGGACGTGGACCAACCCACCTCGACGGGACAAATAAAAATTAGATTTTAACTTATCACACATGGAGTTCATTGCTAGGGAAAACCATAGTCATAACATTGTATCATGAAGAACAACTCATTTTCAATCCCAACCAACTCGATATTTTTCGATCTCATGCTTAGATTCGTAATACGTTTTTCTATCATTGCACAAATTGTCTGTATGGTTTTATGACATACTCTCGAATATCTGAAGCACCTTTCGGAATACGTTGCGCAACAATGACAACACGTTGTGCGGGCCAGATTCAAATAGTTTCTGGTAATCAATGTAGCATATGTCCAGTCTTTTGTAACTTGATCCAGGGTAGCAACGTCAGTTGACTCCTACAACCCAATAATCTCTTGATGTAATGCTTTTCTCGGATTAGAAGTTATGATTATTATCCAAGTTTTCATATACCTTCTTGCAGATTAGTGATGTAAACAGCTGTAAAATCGCAAAGCAGGTGATAAGTAGATAGTTTTGTGGTTGTGCCGAGTCCCCCGTTTATGTGAATGTGAACATAGTGAATTAGGAGGACAAGCTATATAGACCGAGAAAAAGTAAGCGTAGCAATCACCAGATGCGAAGGAAGTGTTAGTTTAGTTTTGTCAGGTTTTGTGCCAAGGTCAACCTCTTATATACAATTTATTTAATAACTAGGAAAACCCGGCAGACGTTCTGCCCTTCATCTCCCTCTTTCCCCTCCCATCTCTTTTTCTCACTGTCTCTCCCTCCCTTCCTCACCCTTTCTCTGTGTGTCTCTGTCTCTGCCGCTCTCTGTCCCTCTCATTCGCATTTACTTGCAGATTCTGCACGTCTCTCAGCAGGTGAGGTAATATCGGGAAGCGTCGGACGAGCAAAAACGCAATAGAATATTCAGGAAGAGTTCATTCTGTAAATTGTGTGAAAAACGTTTCTTTGAGGCCTTGGGCCTCAAACTTTTAGTTTTACAGGCCCTTGAACGCCTCGTTTAGGAGTTATTTAAGGATATAGATTCAAACTGCTGCCGAGTGTGTTGAATGTTGCATTTGACGTGAATATGTAGTGGATACGTAGTGAATATGTAGCGCCATGTATATTTTTTATATTTTTATTTTTATTTATTTATTTGTCAAAAAAACAGTAAAAACTGTTTATGACGTGTGGGGAAAGAAATTTATCTGTAAATGTAGTGGAGTTACAACATAATTAACAACACATAAACCTTCTAAGTGAAAAAAAAAAACACGTAGCAGTGCCAACTTTCATGGAAATCGGTTCAACGGTTTCGAAGTTTTGCTCTTATATACATACCAATATCCTGTTTTATATCTATAGATTTTGGCAAGTTGAATTGTCTTCACGGAGCTCCAAAGCATAAGTTGTGAATTGTGAATGTGCTAGATTTTAAAAGTATATTTTCAATATAATGGTTATTTAAACAGCGGAAAGATTTTGAAGCCTTCGAAAATGCAACCAAAAAACATTTAAGTAATATTTATGGTCATATTTTCATATATTTTAGGTCATAAATGCTTGCATATTTCTAACATTTTTAGGCCATAAACATCCGGGCCCTAGTGATAAATTACATAGTTTTAATTAACGTAAATATTCTTCACACTAAACAAATAGTTTTCTTGCCTTTTAGGGATTATGTTGAAACACTGCTTAAATGTTTGCAATAGTTTACAGCTAGGATTTGTATTAACATCGCCCGTGTTATGCAAATTTCAAGAACAAACATTTCCCTGAGATGTGGGACAAATGAGTACTAAGAATATCAAAAAAGGTTGTGGGACTTAATGCAACACGTAAAAAGCAAGAATTTAATGGTTGTCGGCGTCTTCCTTCGAGCTTTAACGTTTGCATGATACTAGCTGTGTTGTAGTCAGTAATTCAGTGAATATGACAATTCAGCCAGCACGAGCATTACGAGAACGCTGAATAACATACATATTTGCATTTTCAGCCAAAATCAATACTGGCTCATCAGATTTTGCGAGTTCCTGAGTATCAAACACAACCGTGTATACATCTAACTTGGATGAAGGCGGCATAGTTTTCTTCCTCCTATTAATGAAGTTTAATTTTCTACTAAATATTTTTTGCGTTTCCTTGCTGGCTTCCTTAAGCACTGTTTCTCCCATACCTTGTGCAAACTTTTGCTAGCACCACCATATCGTCAGCAAATGCTAACACGGACACACTCCTTTCCAATAGCGTATCCTGACATGTTTGCCAATTTTTCAAGCAGGCACTCCATAATGAGATTAATAAGAAGTGGAGACAAGGGGTCTCCCTGTTTTACTCCTCTACAAATTAGCACCTCAATTCTTTTCGAGGGGTGCTGGATGATGGTGGAATCGTCGGCGTAAAAGTCCGTTACCAAATTGTCAAAGGCGTCAGGGATCCCTTTCCTGGACAGAGCCCACCGAATCGCCGCGTGAGGAACAATGTCAAAGACTTTGGACATATCTAGCACAGCGCCGACACCACCCTCACCTTTTTTCATGTCACAGACTGCTTCGTGAAGAATTTGAATGTTGGCGAAACAGACAGGTTCAGGGATAAACCCTTTCTGTCGTCGATTGAACTTCATCACGGACCGAGTACGTTTGTCCATAATGCTCCAAAAGATTCTGCACAGCAGAGGACTAATTGTGATGGGGCGATAGTTAGTGACAAACTTATTATCCTCACCCTCTTTTAGAATCAGGATGGTGCAATTATCTTTCCACCCGGAAGGTACAAAGCCACTGTCTAAAAGTTGAGTGTACAATAGGGACAATATTTCAATTTTTGCTTCTGAAGATATGTGGCTCACTTTTATCTTATCTCGTCCTGAAGCTGTGGCATTTTTTCATTCCAGCCAGACGACTTTTAATTTCGGCAACTTGTACCGCATATAGAATTTGGTCTGGGTCCATTTCAGGTGTTGACAATTGATCAACCTCTCTTAATTCGGAAAGCCGAATCGGGGGCGTGTTATCCCAAACGGATTTGTACAGGCCATTAACCTCATCCCTATTAAGGGGCTGAGTACAGTCAATGCCCGTTCCAATGCACTTTGCCAAAAGCGCTGGATCATTCTTGAAAAGGTCCTGCATCCTAGCATCCTAGGTACAGAGGAGACCCCCAAAATCTCCACCAACTTCGCATAGATCTCGTTCAATTGGTGGAATTGAATATTTCTTTTAAGTTCATTTCCCATCTCAACGAGTTCTTTATTTACATTAGTTTGAGAAGTACCTCAGGTTCCTATCCAAGTTTAAATATTTTCCTTTCAATTAGGCTTGACATCTGGTAAAGCCCTGTTGAGACAAGTTTCAGTAGTCTCCGGGCGTCATAGCAGCCGGGGACTCTATAAAAGTTTGGTCCCGTCCTAATCGACCAGCGGCGTCGGAACGGACCGTGTCAATAGCAGAAAACAGAAGCAAAGAGGCATAGCCGAAAGACGTTAGAGGAAGACGTTTACTACATTCAAGAGAAAGAATTATTAACTTCTTTTTATCAGAACACCCCGGAAGTTTGGCACAATGCATTTTTATTATTTTTATTACACAGTTTCCTTTTAGAGCGACTAGGCGATTTACAAGAATGTTTAGCTAAGGATAAGGCAAGGAAATGCATTTTATGGGAGTCTGAATAAGTGCTTATGAAATTTGGATTGTTTTCTATTTTGGGAGTTGTAATTTCCAAATATAAAATTTCTTACTACTAAAGGAAACGGTAGATTGGCTCATAATTTATTTGAGAAAAGAGATAAATTGAGCTATTATTGGTAGAACAAATTCTTTGTGTAATTGATAAAAATGTACTGGGGCGCTGTACAAAGGGTCTTGTTCCAGAATGTTTGTAGTAATTTAATTACGGTACAGGCAACACCCCTCTCTGTATAGGTCATGCATGAGCTAAAACTGGGCGTAAGGATCTAATTCCTTAATTGCATTCACAGATTTGCACTGTTGTTATCAGGCCAACACTATGAAAGGTTTGAGGTGTACATGTAACTCACGAGGGACTTAGAATGTTCCCTAAATCGTGAATGGATGAGGAAATGTTTTATAAAAAGCAGGTACATTTTTTCACATTTTCTTACTTTTTCAGACATCTAATTGTAGAACTGAGGTATTACTATAAGAATATGGTAAATGACTTCATCTTGGTTCTATACGCAAATTTTCATTGAGAAATTGGGAGCCATTTGTGAGAAGTCATTTGAGCATTTCTGAAAATGCGCAATTTTGAGCTCATTTTCACAGAAAATATTTTAGTTTTCGATAACCGTCTTAATTTGACGACTTTGTACCCACAAATATAATAAATTATGAAAACGTCAGTAATGTAAATGTTAATAACACGAAAGATATTTTTTAAACAATACATTTTTGGAATTTTTGAAAAACCAAAATTTGCATCAAAATGGCGTTAAAGTAATATTATTCAATTTATTTACATCTATCCGTATAAAAATTTTAAAGAAAACATTTGAGGCCGTTTCTAAAAACACTCAGTCAGACAGACGTTTATGAAAACCCTTTTTTTGTATTACAGGATCCGAAATATGTATTGTCGTTAAATGTTTAATATCGATTTTCCGCAGCAATACATTGTCGTCGGACAGGAGAAAATATGACGTATGAAGTTTTTTAAATTTTGGAAACCTATCGAGATAGAATATCGACATTTTTACATATATTTTCTTGTAACGTCATATTTCAATTTCTGTAAGTAAATTATTTGTACGGTTGGTGAGATGGTTGATATAGATATTTATGGTGGCACAATATCACCCCATCGAGTGGGGTGAGAATGTGCCATATGTCTTTAATCAAAAGAGAATTGAACATGGTACATATGCGCCGATTCAGAATTTTAACTTATATGAATTTAAAGGTATGCATGAAAATGCAAATAAATCACTTTATATCCACATTTATTAATACCATTTCAGAATTAAGATTTGATGACTTTAGAATACTACTTAAATTTTACAATTCTTTTAAGTGAGGAAATCTTTCTCGTCACTTGTTTTCTGGAATACCAAATTTATCTGGTTCCTCTGGCTAAAACCAATGCTTTCTTTTGTTTACATTGCTGCAATGTTGGCCTCATCTGTTGCATTAACATTTGAGAGCGTTTTTACTGGGAAAAGTGACCACTGAACTCAACAAACACGTGATCACCAACCCCAGCGTAAAGAGATACAGTTGTATCATCATTATCTTCCACCCTGGTACTATATTTGTTATTTTCCAGGTCACTATCAAGTGAACTCCAGGATTCTACATTCTACATCCTCAGCAGTTTTGCAATTACCTGGGTGCACGTTTACATTTCTATTCCTCTTTACTTGTACTGCGCATCTGTCTTTCACTAAGTTCTCTGAAGTACACACAAGTAGTGGCTGGAAGATACACAGAAAGAGTAGATCAAAAGCAAGGGCACAATCTCACCCCAAGAAGTGTTTGCGTTGTAATATTTTTTAATGATAACTCACTCAAACGATAAGAGAACAGACGATGCTTTTGGTGTATTTTCTCCTAATATACAGCTATTAAAATATTAACTTACCTCGACACGGGCAGCAATCACTAAAGCCGAGCAACCAAAACAATATCAACAGTAAAGCAATACCACGCTAATTAAACACAAACATTCATCACGGCACTTGGCGTGAAAATGAATAACTTTTATAAAGCAAAACTTTCCAGGATCATCATATTTGTGCAAGTAGAAACACAAAGTTGCGAAACCTGTCAATTGGATGAGGGTATGTCAAGAAATGAATCCTAGCGTATTCTCACCCCATGTGGCACAATCTCGCCCCGTTTGACAATACTTTCTCTAATAGGTAGAAAATGCTTAAAACAAAGGAAAAAACATCATATCACATGATTTTCCATTAGTGCGTTATCTAGAAAGTTAAAATTGGACCACATGTCTTGAATCTTGTCGATGTTTCGTTTGAGAAATAGTCAATGTTCAGTGTGACGCTTTAATGTGAATTTGCAAGAAATCATTTTGAATGAGAGCAGATAGATATTAAATAGTGGTTAATCATTCGGTATCTGAACGAGAGTGTGTATTTAAAGAAGCTCCAGAAAAAATATTCCGGTAGCTGTTTGAACAGTCCCTGGCTGGTGAGACTAATTGCGATAAAAATTATAAATCTGCTGGAAACATGCTTGTGCTTCGGCAAACACGTCAAAAGCGGGCGTGTGGAGGCAAGCGCCAGCCGAAGTGTGTTGGTTGGGTGCTCGAAGGAACCGCTTGGTGCGGGGAGGGGAGGCTGGGAGGGGCTGAAGTGGCCCCTGTGCAGTGGCCGCTGGACAGAAGAGATGCCACGCGCCAGGCCGCGCAAGAGCAATGCCGCAAGATCCACCCTAAGCTAAGGTTTCCTGAAAAGCGGCACCGACGCCAGCGCTGTTTAAATGTTAAGTGCATCGCGACCCGGTCACCTTCTCCAAGAACGGCTCCTCCTCGCTGCAGCGTCCGGCGAGAACTGTCGTCGCCAGCGGGCAGTTCCCACGTTGCTCTGCACCGCGCGACAAGTTTCTGACCTACTGAGCGCCTCGTAATTGGCCGCCTGCATAACAATGCGCGGGCGGACGCGAGTGGGGAAGGCGGGGCTCGGCCGGGGAAGAAGCGTGGAGCAACGCCATTTCTGATATTGCGCTCGCTTCACGCTCCTTGGTGCTGAGGCTATTTCATGTGGGAAATGAATAATTCGCAACAGGTTTTCGCTATTCTTTTACTTCTTAATTTCTCATTCATCAATTTTTAATCGTTCTACATCTTTACAGTAAGCATTTCCTGCAGTACAATTTTCCAGTTCCTGATCGAAGCGCTAGTTTCTGTAACCGTCTTCATGTACTCATAAAACCTTAAGTACCACTAGTTCGCGAATACTAGTCCGCAGACGGCGGTTTCGTCATGACGAGATATGTATGTACATACAAATGGGTAGGTACTGAATTAAATTTGTTTTTTCTTCAAAACCTCTGACCGCCCACTCGTCTTCGAACAACACTAGCGCCTAAATCATTAGCATGATTTTCACCTGAGTTTCTCCCCGTCGATCTGGCTCATGTCACGGACAGCTCTTCAAGTTTGAAGAATATAACTTTTGGGAGCGTATTTACATGCTGCTTTTGGACGTGCTTTGAAAATTTATAAAAATTGCTCCATGTTTTAATATTCAGCTCCAATGGAGTTGAATGCGTTTATAAAAATGGTTCTGTCCCGATTTCCAGTAAATACTCCTGAGTTTTTGTAAATTAACGTTTACATGTTTTCTGATCTCTTAGAACTACGTATATGAATGCATCTTGAAAAAAAAGCATTGATATTTTCGCTTTTCATAATAAAATTAATACTGGGTCTGTTTTATGTTATTTTTTCGCGAATAAATTTAAGAAAAAATAACAATTGAAGAAAAAATAAGAAATTGGAAAAAAATTGGGAGGGCATAATAACAGTAAAAGGCACGTAGAAGATTCATCAAGTTGTTGCTCTATCCACTTACATTATTTGGTGTAAATACCATGCTCTGGGCTCAGAAGATTGTGTTACGATGCAGAATTTACTTAAAAAATGGAAAGAACTAAAGAAAACCATAAAGTAATGAATTTTCAAAAGAAAAATGTTAGTAATATTATGCACTAAAATATATGAGAAACTTGTAGGATTAACTCTAATTTCTAAATAAATTTATTTAATTTTATCTACGTCTTTGTGGTCCCCAACCGTATTTCGAAGAATTCTTTGAAATAAATAACTCTACTCTAGTTAATTTCACTGGCTTTCTATGTGTCCACATACTAACTCGCCACGCCAATTCATTTTAATTATTGAATGTCAATGCTTTTAAAATGTTATTGTTGACAGAACATAAATCAAAAGAGAAATATTGTCCAAGGCTGCCTCCTAACTGAGCATTGTAATGAAGTATTGCGATGAGGAAACATTCAGCTGACTTTGTGAGTCACTTTCTTTTCCCATTTCCTCGTCCGTGTACTAACAGAAAATAAATTCATAATCTAGTTAATGTTTCAGAGGGTAAGAGTTGAGAAAAGGACAAAAATCACTACCTAATTTCATTGTAAATAAAAAAGTGTGTCTAAAATCTTTGTTTTGGACGCATTTATTTTCATACAGGATTTTTCATCCATTATTCTGTCCATAGTATGCAGGATATTTTGCAGGTCTTCTGCATTTTCTGCCATTATTGCAATATCATCTGCCAATCTTTGCATATCTACCCTCTCTCCGTGGATTTCCACACCTAGATTCACTGCTCTCATACTGTAAATCGCCTTCTGCACGTACGAATTAAATAGATATGGGAATAGGGAACATCCTTGCCTTACACCTTTTTGGATGTGGACACATTTTTTCTAAAGCATGTTCTATGCAGCGACGCTAACACACGCGTTAAGTGTGAAGAAACGTCAGTCACGCGGTTCAAGTCCGCGTCTAAAGAGTCAAACACAAGACGCAACTGACCCGGAAAGTCGGTCTCCTGTCCTATGCTCACTCGATCAACGACCAGTGGATATACGAGAGGGGTATTACTTTCAACTGCTCTCATCTTTTCTCATTCGAGAAAAAGAGTATAGCAGCGTGGTACCATAACCACCTACCGCACAAGTGTGCGTGCAGGGTGACCCTAGTGCAGAGGTGCAAAGGATGAGCAGTTAGGGTAGCAAAATCGTTTCGTCCTAGTTCAGGACTAATCAGACAGCCTTTCAGCCCGTGATGCTGTATGAACATTTTTCCTTGTTACCAATGCGAACAATACTTATTTCACGATTATATTATACATGAGTCTTCGGTCTCTAAAGCTAATACCTTTTTGTTGAAGAATTTTGAATAATATGTTCCAATTGACATTGTCAAAAGTCTTTTCGATATCAACAAAGGCTATAAATGTAGATTTTCCTTTCTTTTCTTCCTTTTTTCAATCACTTGCCTCAGAGTGCTTCTCTAGTTTCCACACCCTTTCTAAAGACAAATTGATCTGCAGACAATTGTCCGTCTGTTTTTCCATCCTTCTGAGAATTATTCTTGTAATAATTGTGGATACATGGCATACTAGGCTCAATGTTCTATATTCTTCACATGATCTTGCATTTACTTTTTTTGGTAAAAGTACTATAATGCATTTCACAAAGTCCTCGGGTAATTCTCCCGACATGTACATGCTACATACTATGCGATGTAGTGCTATTTTCAACTTTTCACCTTACTTTTTCAGTAGTTCACCTCTTATGACATCAACTCCTGGAGCCTTTCATTCTTTGAGGTCCTGTAATGCCTTTACAAACTCTTCCATCATCATAGGTGCTCGCGCATCATCTAATGCAACTTCCTTTTCTCTTTTCATATGTAGGTTACTATTGTCTTCTCCATATAACTGTTCCAGATATTCTTTCCACCTCTTCACAATACCTTCTTCCTCATATTTCAATATTCCATCCTTCTCCACGATACTGATTGTTTTCATTTTTCTTGATTCAAAGAACCTTTTCACCTCTACGTATGCTATGTCCATTTGTCCTGCTTTCACACTGTCATGTATTTGTTCACAGATTTCTCATAAATGCTCTTCTTTTTCGTGCTTTGTTCTTCGGCTCTTGTATTTTTTCATTCCTTCCTCATCTTTAGAGTTTTTGGTTTTCTTTCCTTGAACACTTCCACAACCTCTTGAGTTATTCACTCCTTCTAGTTTTCATGTATCTCTTTGTCCAGTACCATTTCTGCTGACTGCGCAACACTCTTCTTTATTTTGTCCCATTTCTGTTCCACTTCTAATTGTTCTTCAGCTTCCCCAATATTTCTGTTTGTTTCTTCTACCTTACACATCGCATACCTTATACTCTTTGTGTGTTTAAAGATAATATATTCCCAGTACTATCAAGACTATTTCTTTGCCTGACGAATCCTTTGACCCTGTTCATTGATTGATTTACTGTTTAGTGATTCCGGGCGCGTCAATTAGTAAGATAATTAGTCCCGTAAGTGTAGTGCAAGGTTTCATCACGGAAGATGATCTTTCCCCCGCTGGCTGACAAGATCCCGGTGCCGATCTCTTAGTCGGCTTGCGGAGTTTTCCCCAAATCTCCCACCTGCGAGCTCCGACCCGGCGGAGACAGCTCCGAGTTCTCGACTGGCCTCCCAACAATTGTGATAGTGTAGTGAATGCGAGCGTAAATATGTGTAAGTAAGGGGTGCAGGAAGGACGAGGAAAAATACCGGTCAGATCGACCGGCCGCTAGAATTCTCCTCCAGACCGCAGCT
The DNA here is from genome assembly GCA_031308135.1 of Acheta domesticus. Lineage (NCBI taxonomy): Eukaryota > Metazoa > Arthropoda > Insecta > Orthoptera > Gryllidae > Acheta > Acheta domesticus. The sequence continues at coordinate 153,617,285 of JAHLJT010000631.1, read as the reverse complement.
GAATTCGACCTAGCTGTCTAACTATTGTCGAAAATCATTCCACCGTTCACACTAGAACCCTAGGACCTCCCGATCAAAGGCGTTGCAGTTATGTCAATTGATGCCATGAGCCACCTTTGCCAGCTTGAGCCTATTTAATTTTTTGTAACATTAGACTCTGGTTCTTGCATGGCATTCGGGAATTGTGCGGATGGCACTAGTCAATATTAACTTATGCTTGAGTCAACTATACAAGGAACTACTTGTAATAGAAAGTGAGATGATAATACATCTCTCAATTTCGTATCCTTAAATGATGTCATGAACTTTTCTGAAACGTTTGAGTAGTTTTTGAATAATAGCACTAAGAGGTGGACACGTTTTTTGTACCCTGCACATTCCCACTAGTTTTAATTTGCTAAGTTTTCTTGCAATTTGCATAAAATATTTATTAAATCTAAGCAAGGTTCAATACACAACGGTTTTAATATTTTCAATTATTTTTCTTAATAAAATAAATTTCTCTTAATAATATGGAATAAAATTGTCAAAGAATGTATAACATTTTACACACAAGTAGTCATGTCATCAATGATTCAACTTTTAAATAACAACATGGTAACGATTTCATCAGTTAAATCCAAGGGGTCACATTGCAACACTTTGGGAGCCTAAATGGTCATTCTGCCGTAATGAACAGCACTGTGGTTGTATAGACAGGCTGACAGTACGTAGAGGTTAGCACATAAACACACGACACGAACTCCACTTACGTCTACACGACTGTCACGAACCTCTAGGAACCAACGAAGACAGATTGTCCGGAAAGGCCAGAGAGACTAAACGATCACGATTACCACAATTCAGCCAACAGAAACATCCATTCTGTGGCTATCCGTGTGAAGTAGCATCGTTGACAAACGGCTGCACGGTGCGAGACTCACTGCTCGCCCACGTTTACGATGAGTGACCTTACCAGCTGCATACCAATGGGGGTCAAGGGATAGGCCCAGCTTAGTTTTGCCTCGTTTGCTTTGATGAAGCGTTCCTTTTTAGGATATTTATTATTAGAACCTTTCTAAACTCTTAGTGCTGGTTTCATCTTTCAAGCTTATAGAATGTTTACAAAACATTCTAAACCGTCACCATGCGTAATTGCTCCGCAATTCCTAGCGTAATTCTACGCGTAAGTTTTCGACGTTTCCTGACAGCCAGGCCCTCCTCCAAAGAAGTAATGTTATTTTAATGTGTCATTGTAAAAAATAGTTATGCATGCGTGGCTACGTAGAAAAGGTTAGTTCTTCAGAAAAAGAATATGATCATCTACCCCCGCGGAAAGTACCGCAAGTACAAACAATTTTCAAAATATTTAAACACTTGTTATAGATACCTCAAAAACTGAAAATATTTGACACAGTTCTTCAGAAAATGATTGTAATGAATTGCAGCGTACATGTATTGTTAGATGTTAAATATATTATTTTCCCCTTCAATTATTGCGTAGTTCACACTCCTCATTGGTATTCTCCGGACAAGAGAAGAGCATTGGTATGAACTACGATAACACCTCTTATGCTTAACTTGAGAGATAAAGCCCGATGTTGCCATAGTGGCAACGACCGACCTTGAAAGGGGTGGCGCGGGGGCTAATTATCACATCTCAAATCGCGAAAGCCTAATGCCAAGTTCTGGGGTGCGATTTTGTTTGAAGTCCGATCACGTAGCTTTCGTCACGGCTACTTTGTCAGCTCATCTGCGCGTTACTGTGTTCCTGCAATCTCATAATATGCCGTTTCTGAAACCCCATGTCAGGGAACTGTTTTCACAGGACTGCTGTTACCATCTCTAGATTTGGTCTTGAAAGTGAATACACTCTGAAATGGGGAGTCGTATTTCTAGATCAATCTTCAATCGAGATGTGTGGGAGTTTACCTCGCAATCGATCTTGTTATAAAAACTGCATACCTTTGTGCAAATATAAAAGAACTACAGGAAAAAATTCAATTTGCATGCAACGAAATATTGCTGACATCCATGTACCGACGTCGTGACTCCATCTCAACTATTTTGCGTTCAGACGTCACAAAACAACATCGCAATTCGTCTCGTCTTTCCAGGTAGAACTATTTCTATGGAGATGTGTGTAATATCGTTCTATCCTGTGTGTAAATAATTCGTTAATGGAAGAGGACGGTTTCGTAGCATTTATAGCAAACAGAGTCCTTTACGTGTGCTATTGCTGTATAGTGAATTACCCCTCAGTCCTCCATCCAACATATTAAGATGAAAATTAGAAGTGCAGCAGCAGAACATACAATCTAGTATTGTTTGTAACAGTTACATTATAAGGACATATTGCAATTTTGATTCTACTAATTATTCACCTTCTTGGTGTAAAATCACGTCTGAAAACGAAGCACTGGAGATTAGAATTAGCATTTTTTTTAATGTTTGCAAGGTTTGCAAAGTTCAGGGGTTTTAAAGAAGATTGGATTTACACCATAATTATAAACGCTCTTTGTACTATTCGAGAGAATAATCAAGAATGGAAATCCCAATAGGAATGTCATAACCGAAGCCCGGCTTTCTGAAAGGAAAAGCCTGGCTTACTGAAAAAAACCGTTATTCCTTAAAGAGTGGACCAAATTGTATTACTAATAAAATTAGTGTACTTATAACAGAAAACTTAAGAAAATTTGAGAAACTTAATAACATGTTATTTGAAGAATTTGTGTGCACATTTTAAGAATTTTAGCGCGACAAAAAATGTGTGAATATTTTCAAATGCTATGTAAATACTTCCGAAACAGAAATGATGGGAACATTTCATGGGAATTTTTTTTTTCAGTGTGGAAACGACATGATTACCTTAACACATCGTATTGAGGCTCATATAATTGTTATAATTTTAAACGTTTCTTGCAAAGATTCAGAACTACGGTGGGACATCTTGCATCTTATTAATTAACCAGATATGCAGTACTAGGATGCTGTATATGTGCTGGAGCCACAGAATAAATGTTATAAAGTTGTAGGGCGTGTAGATGAATCAATCATTGATTAGTGATTTTCGGCGGGTTGACTACTAAGGTTGATCGTCCTTTAAGTGTTGTGCATACTTTTTTCCTCGGGAAGTGGCGATGATCTTCTCCCACTGGATGGTGAGATCCGGCGCCGACCTACCTGTCGGCTAGCAGGGTTTTCCCTAAACAGGTATCTCCCTCCAGGGCACTGACCCAGCTGAAACAAGCCCTAAGCCCCCGACCAGTCTCGGGCATGCGTGGTAATGCAGTGCATGAGAGTGTACATCTAAGTAAGGGGTGAAGGCAGGACAAGGAAGAGAAGGAATGATCGCGCACGCACTGTTTTTTAGTGTTCTGTTCCGGCATTCATCTGGTGTTGATCGGAGAAACCACGAAAACTACCGATCAGAGCAACCGACCTCCAGAATTCTTCTCCAGACGACTGAATTCGATCTAGTCAGAGTTGAAAATCCTCCCCCGTCGGTACTTGAAACCTAGGATCTCCCGATCAGAGGCACTGCAACGCTATCACTTGCTGCCCTGAGCCACCTCTCCTGGCAGATGGATGGAAGAAGAGCTGTACTGTAAAGGAGAGTAATACATGGTGGGCTTTATCGTGTAGTTACACTCCTGACATTGTTCTGTGTTTGTTAGCAGCTTCTCACGATCTAGTGAGATGACGTTCTGACGCGGTCAATCAATTTCGTGTCCCTGACCTATGGTTATATGGAATCTCCCACTACGTTGTGCGGATGCAATTGATTAAATTTGACTGTTCTATATATTATAGAAGTGTGTATCATTTATTCCGAGAAACTCTGGGTTGTATTTGTGTATATGGTTTAATAATTTAAATAGGCAAGTTCTGTCTATTTATGTAATGGTATAATACACAGCAATTCAGAATCTGGTCATTCAAATTAGAGTTATAGTATGAATATATTTTACCTTTTAAAAGAACAGTTCACATGAAGTATACAGTAAATTGCCTAGATTTCAACTGATTCTAGCTCTCTAGAATATTCTGTGGAATATTTGGACGCTTCGTTTGGTGATTAGCGACTTGCAGATGTTTTGGAATCAAGGAAGTAAAAAACTTCTGACCAGCCATCAATCGCTGCTTAAGAGATGGAACGAAGAAAAGGCCACACTCGTCCCGCTCTCGCTTGAGCTTGTGGACGCGTTGTCGGTGCAGGATGCGGGCGCTCGTCGCGTCGCGTCGCGTCGGGTTGATTGATCGATTGATCGACGGGACTGCGCGGCGCGGCGAGGCGAGGCGAGGCGAGGCGAAGCGCAGCGCAGCACCGCGCTGCCGACGGCGCCGCGCGCACTTTCACGAGCCCCGCCAAGGCCTCGGGTGCGGAGGCGAAGGCCTCGTTAACCCTAAAAACGCGCCCGCCGCACACAGACGTTCAGCCTTATGGCTGCCGCAGACAACAGGCAAGTTGATCCACTTCCAAAAACTAAATATTTCAAATGTAATGTCATTAGTTTCTTGGAGATGAGTCATCTTGAATAAAAATATAACATTAACCATGGTATTGTCTCCTTACTTTAACTTTCTTAAGTAGATTTTATACCTACTTTTGAAAGCACTTATCGAATTCCAATTCTCTTACAAAAATGTTCACAAAGAAGGATTTTACAGGTTCGCCCAACTATTTAGAATAATTATCAGGCTATATTATTTAGTAACATCACATAATTTTTATTCAATTCTCGTAGCAAAATGTTCCAAACTTTTAGTGCATAGAGATGGATCGAATATAATCACTTTTGCCTATAAAGATGTAGTTGGAAATTGAATTCAAGGGCGTTTTGTGCAATAATACAGGTAACATTTTCCCCAGAGTTTAGGATACTCCTTATGTTCGGCAGACCATGTACTCACGCACTCGAAGGTATTTCATGTACCTGCTGAACACATGTGCAGAAGGAATTGCCTAAAAGTAAAGGAATAATGTCTAAAACATAAAAAAACACGCAAATACACTCGTTAATATTGCGTTCACAAATTATCTATTGAATAATACCGACTGTACAAATCATCATTCTTTTTACTTCTTTGTATACGTACACATACACGGAGTAATATGTAATGCGGGTGAAAATCGATTTCGACATTTCAACGGAAGTATACGTTTTGGGATCACCTGATACCGAAAAAGTAGATTTCTTCAAAAGGTCTGTCCGTCTATCTTTGCGTCTGTCTGAAGTATGTGAACAACACTAGCGCCTAAAACCATGCGTAGGAGTTTTTCCAAATTGAAGAAACCCCTTGATCGATCTGGCCTAAGTCGAAACTCTGCGATTTAAAAGAAACATTCATTAATTTTTGGGGTACTTTACATGAAGCCCCTGGAACATTTTCAAAATGGAGCAGGATCGAATTTTCAAAGTTTTCTATAAATTTATTGTAAGAATAGAGTAAAATACACTGTCATAGATACATAGAGTAAAATACAATGTCATTGATCCGATTTTCACGGTTGACTAAATTTTCGAAAATTGCAAAATTTCGAATTTTTTTGGCTTCTTTCTCCAACTATTTGAAAATAGAGATTTTTCCTTTCAATAAAATTTGTTCTCCAAAGTGAGTTCTTTCATTAAAGTAATGTACTTTTTTGTCAAAAAAATAGTAGTTTTCCCCTAATATTGCGTGCAATATTTACAATTTTACAAAAAAAAAACAACAGTTTTTCTCAAAATCGGCCCCAAATTTTTTAAAAATCTTTTTCTAAGGACAGTGCTAAATGTACTCTATGAGATGACATTAACGCCACATTGCTGAATTCTGTTTTTCAAGAGCTGCAAAAATTTATTTTTTTACCTATTTCTCACGTCGTTACTATTTATATTAGCGACGATTTGTTCACATTATTATATTTATGAGTACATGTCCTTTAAATAATGTCATAAAAAGTTTCTCAGAAATTCAACTGTTTTCTGTGAAAACTTGCTCAGCGCAGGTTAGAGCCGGGCAAAACTCATTCTATTATCGATCGGTCTCGGAGGCTTTGCTTTCGGGTCATTCCATATTAAATCAACAGAGTCATTTTACATCACCATCTCAGATTCAGGTAAAATTTGACACACAGTATGAATAAAGAATAAGAAAGCTACAAAGTTTGAATAAAATATTTCCACCCGTTTGTGAAATACAGCCATGTAAAATGTTACAAAATTGAGTTCCCGAAACTTTTTAAATTGATGTACAACCTCTCCAAATTAAGAGAGAGAGCTAATATTGGTGTCATTTTTCAGGTTTCTTTATGGCCTTTTATATGATATACAACTCAATAGGAGCTGCGTTCAAAACGTTTTTCAAATTTGAATTTAAAATATTGATTTTGACTTTTTTCAAAATGTTCATCTTGAAAAAAATTGAAAAAATTCTAAACTAATCCCTATATGTTTCCAAACAGATGGTTGAAGTTTAAAAATGGGACTGCAATGGGTTCATCAGGTAATCTTTACTTAAAATGCACAATATTTACTTACTCTAGATTTTACTGATTTAAAATGCATTTTATTTCAAATTATAAGCCCTAATATATACAAATTATTAATGTAGTGTTTTTTGTTGGCGAGTGTGTTGTGCTTTATTGTTATTATTATTATTCCTCTAAATCACGACTAAGGATGTTATGTGTCGGTTGAATATAAAATCTACTCCAGGTTGCAACAAGCTACGTAAGGACTAGATCTAAGGACTGTCGGTGTCTTTACAATACTTTGCGCAAAATGTGAGCTGTGCCAAATAAAGCAATTTCTTGCACTTTCCAGTCTTTTGAATTACCTGGGAGTTTAGACAAGATTTTACACAAATTTTGCGGAACAAATCCCAGAGCTCCGATAACTATCGGGACGACCTGTGCTTTTACTCCCCACATTCGGCTGATCTCGATTTCCAAACTCTAGTATTTAAGACATTTCTCTGCCTCCTTGGTAACGACGTTTTGATCGCAAGGTACAGCAACATCGACAAGTAAACATGATTTGTTCTCCAAATCCCGGATAACTATATCCGGTTTGTTTGCCGCTATCGTGCGATCGGTTTAAATTTGTTGGTCGTACAATATCGTACACAATCCAGCAGACGTCACCGGTTTGGGTGAGTGTTCGTACCACTTGGGGCATGTGTTCGAAACTTCGAGGGCGGTACAGATCTGCCACTGGAGGTAGCTACACACCCTGTCGTGTCTTTTCAAGTATTCGGTCTTTGCTAGGATTGGACAAGCTGAGACAATATGATCAATGGTTTCTACGTGTTCCTGACAAATGCGGCATTTATCATCTTGGGAAGTTTTGACAACCGCTTTATCATAATATCGTGTTCTCAAGGCCTGATTTTGGGCAGCTATTACAAGTGCTTCTGATTCCGGCTTCATTCTTCCTGTTTTTACATAAATGATTGATCTTTAATGATCTGCACCTTGTCCATTCGTTTCAAATATTGTCCATGGAGTGGTTTGTCTCTCCACGATTTCTTTAACATTTTTTGTGTCTCAAATTTCATGTTAAGTAGCATCAGAAGGTCAGTGTCTCTGTCATTCTGTGTGTCTTGCATAGTCTTGTTCGCAATGTTTCTTGCTACACTTACAATGCCTCTGTTTCCCATTCTTCGGTCAGATTGCATGACCTGCCTCATTAGTTGGTCATCTTGATGGCTGACTACATACTTTCCCATCCCGGTTATTGCATTGTGCCAGGAGGCTTCAATTTGTCTCAGGCCTCTTCCTCCTTCCTTACGTGACACATAAATTCTATGTACATCAGCTCGGGGGTGGGCAACATGATGCATTGTAAGGAGTTTTCTGCTTTTTCGATCCATGATGCGAATTTCCTGCTCAGTCCAGTCTACTTGTCCGAAACTGTATTCGGCTACAGGCACCGCCAAACTACCTATTGCTGATATTTTATTCCTTGAGTTTAGAGCGGTCTGCAGGACAATTCTCACTCTTCTATAATACTCCCGGCGAATTCTCTCCTTCATTGTGTCGTTCGAGATGATCTCACATTCTTCAATGCCCAGATATTTGTAAGTTTTACCTGGCTAAAGATCTTGAATCACAGTGTGTCTATCAACTTCAATGTTCTCTGACGTGGTCATTTTGCCTCTTTTTAAGTTGGCTTTTGCACACTTGTCAAGACCAAACTTCATGTAGATGTCATTGCTAAAATCATTGATGACAGACAGCATTTGGGAGAGAATCGCTTCATTCTTAGCAAACACTTTGAGATCATCCATGTAAAATAAATGTGATACAGGCCTTGGAGTCACCATGGAGCTTGTAACCAAAGTCAGTGTGCGACAGCTGTCTCGATAGAGGACTAATGCAAAACAGTAGAGGGGATAGCGAATCTCCTTGGAAAATTCCCCTGTTAATCTGAATATTTCTGGTTTCTACTACTCCCTTTCCGCTGTGGATTAGTAACCTGGTGCTCCAAGACCTTCATACTAGCCTTGCAAAACTCAACAAGTCTCTAGGATGAAATCGATAGATCTCCAGGGTCTTCAAAATCCAGTCGTGTGGTACACTGTCAAAGGCCTTCTGGTAGTCAATCCAAGCCATGCTTGAATTACGTTTTCGTTTCTTTACATAATTCAAAATTATTTTGTTCAGAAGCAAGATCTCCTTACAGCCATAGGAACCTTTACGACATCCTTTCTGTTCATCTGGCAACAGATGGTTATTCTCTAGGTGCTTTCTGTTCAACTGGCAACAGATGGTTATTCTGTAGGTGTTATTATTATTATTATATTCCATTACATCACGACTAAAGATGTTATGAGTCGGCTGAATATAAAATCTACTCCAGGTTGCAACCAGCTACCTAAGGAGCAGATCCGGTGACTATCAGTGCCTCTACAATACTTTACGCAAAATGTGGGCTGTTCCAAATAAAGCAATTTCTTGCACTTCCCAGTCTTTTGAATTACCTGGGAGTTTAGACAAGTTCTTAGTCAAATTTTGCGGAACAAATCCCAGAGCTCCGATAACTATCGGGACGACCTGTGCTTTTACGCCCCACATTCGGCTGATCTCGATTTCCAAACTCTTGTATTTAAGACGTTTCTCTGACTCCTTGGTAACGACGTTTTGATCGCAAGATACAGCAACATAGATAAGTAAACACGATTTTTTCGCCAAATCCCGGATAACTATATCCGGTTTGTTTGCCGCTATCGTGCGATCAGTTTGAATTTGTTGGTCGTACAATATCGTACACAATCCAGCAGACGTCACCGATTTTGGTGAGTGTTCGTACCACTTGGGGCATGTGTTTGGAACTTCGAGAGCGGTACAGATCTGCCAGTGGAGGTAGCTACACACCCTGTCATGTCTTTTCAGGTATTCCGTCTTTGCTAGGATTGGACAAGCTGAGACAATATGATCAATGGTTTCTACTTGCTCCAGGCAAATGCGGCATTTATCATCTTGGGAAATTTTGAGAACCGCTTTATCATAATGTCGTGTTCTCAAGGCCTGATCTTGGGCAGCTATTACAAGTGCTTCCGATTCTGGCTTCATTCTTCCCCTCTTAAGCCACATAAATGATTGATCTTTATTGATCTGCACCTTGTCCATTCTTTTTAGGTATTGTCCGTAGAGTGGTTTGTCTCTCCACGATTTCTTTAACATTTTTTGTGTTTCACACTTCATGTTTGGCAGCATCAGAAGTTCAGTGTCTGTGTTATTCGACGTGTCTTGCCTAGTTTTCTTCGCAATGCTTCTAGCTACACTAACAATGCCTCTGTTTCCCATTCTTCGGTCAGATTTCATGACCTGCATCATTAGAGGGTCATCTTGATGGCTGACTACATACTTTCCCATCCCGATTATTGCGTTGTGCCAGGAGGCCTCAATTTGTCTGAGGCCTCTTCCTCCTTCCTTACGTGACACATAAAGTCTATGTATATCAGCTCGAGGGTGGGCAACATGATGCATTGTTAGCAGTGTTCTGGTTTTTCGATCCATGGTGCGAATTTCCTGCTCAGTCCAGTCCACTAGTCCAAAACTGTATTCGGCTACAGGTACCGCCAAACTACCTATTGCAGAAATTTTATTCCTGGAATTCAGAGCGGACTGCAGGACCAGTCTCACTCTCCTATAATACTCCCTACGAATTCTCTCTTTCATTCTGTCATTCGAGATGGTTTCACATTCTTCAATGCCCAGATATTTGTAAGTTTTACCTGGCTCAAGATCTTGTATCACAGTGTGCGTATCAATTTCAATGTTCTCAGACGTTGTGAGTTTCCCTCTTTTTAAATTGATTTTTGCACACTTGTCAAGACCAAACTTCATGCAGATGTCATTGCTAAAGTCATTCACGACAGACAGCATTTGGGAGAGAATCGCTTCATTCTTAGCAAACACTTTCAGATCATCCATGTAAAAAAAATGTGATACTGGCCTTTCATCACCATGGAGCTTAAAACCAAAGTCAGCTTGCGACAACTGTCTCGATAGTGGGATCAAACTAATGCAAAACAGCAGAGGGGATAGTGAATCTCCTTGAAAAATCCCCCTGTTAATCTGAATACTTCTGGTTTCTACTGCTTCCTTTCCGCAGTGGATTAGTAACCTGGTACTCCACGACTTCATACTAGCCTTGCAAAATTCAATAAGTCTAGGATGAAATCGATAGATCTCCAGGGTCTTCAAAATCCAATCGTGTGGTACACTATCAAAGGCCTTTTGGTAGTCAATCCAAGCCATGCTCAAATTACGTTTGCGTTTCTTTACATCATTCCAAATGACTTTATTCAGTAGCAAGATTTCCTTACAGCCATAAGAGCCTTTACGACATCCTTATTATTATTATTATTATTATTATTATTATTATTATTATTATTATTATTATTATATTGTTGAACTTCATGCAATTGCATATTTTTATTGACTGTGCATATTTCACAAACGGGTGGAAATATTTTACTCAAAATTTGTAGTTTTCTTATTCTTTATTCATACTACCTATGTGTCAAATTTCATCTGAATCTAAAATGGTGAGGTAAAATTTCAATTAAAACTGTGCGGATTTAATATGGAATGACCCTTTCGCAGTCCCGTAGCCTCGATGGTCGCGCGCGCTTTTTATCTGTCTGTTGAAATCTGCACGTAGGTCTCTCTCAAGAATCGAAACTATCGGAACCTCTCCATTCTCGGCTGTTCTAGTCAGTATCGGCCGATATTCGCAGTCGGCAGAAGCCGCCGCCGCCGGGCGCTCGGCGGAAGCTCGACGGAGGCTCAGCGGCTCGGCAGCTCGACGGAACTACGGTCGCCACGTATTGTGATTGTAGAACTCTTTCATTTAATTGTAAGCGATTTATTATCATCGCAATAAAATACAATTTCAATTTATCTACTAATTGGTTGAAAAGTAACAATCACTCGATTAATTGCAAATAACTTTAGAGAGAAATTAATATAATTTTTAAAATAATTAAAAGCAAAAAACGTGTGCGAAAAGTAATTTAAAAACAACTTTTTAGCGATATCAATGCAATAGAATAAAAATAAAAACTAAAGTAATTTTGATCAATTTTTTTAGACTGTGAATTCTTACACAATATTCAACAAATATATGACAGTGTGAAACATGAAACTACAATTAATTATACTTATTTGATTTGGACACCAATGATTATAGTTGATTGTAGGGTTGATAAGGTAATTCGATTTGCCACGATGTACTCACGAATTTAGTGTTTTGTTAACACAAAATTATGAGACTGAATTGTTTTGTATGATGATGACAGCAATAAACTATATTTCATGAATTATGTTTAACTGAATAAGACGTTTCTATCAAAGCTAAAACATATTTTTAACTTTTCCGTATACATACGTATATACAGAGTAGTATAGGGGAAGATACGTAATGCTGTGCCAAAAAACGGCGAATTTTCGTCAGAAAAAAATCATTGCCGGGCCCTGATAACGAAAATGAGCATAAAACCAGTTGCTACATTAAGAAAAAAATCCTCTAGAACGTGGCCTAGCCAGAATCCATGTTTTGTGGCTCCTTGATACCGAATAACCGATTGAAAGCAAAACGTCCCTTTGTCTGTCCGTCTGTGAACACCGCTAGAGCATAAATCACATACAGGATTTTTTTCAAATTGAAGAAACCTCTGCCGATCTGGCTCCAGTCGAAGCTTTGAGATTTTGAAAAAGATTCTATAAAATTCGGGGTACTTTACATGAAGCCCCCGGACATTTCCAAAATTTTCTCAAAAGTAGCTCCAAATGTTTACTTTAAATTTCTTGCAAGAATAGAGTAAAATACACTATTCTAAACAAAGGTAAAAAATGTACTTTAGACGGCGATAGATGGCAACTGGCAAGAATATGTGGCAAGTCTGAATAGCTAGCCGAAACCAAAAGAAATAGAAAACTAATACGGGAAAGTCTGTGCCATTCTGTAACACCACTAGTTTATTCTTGAAAAAAATCATGATTATTTTCCGCTCTAGTTTCTGAAAAGAGTGCATTCTATATTGCTAAAATCAAACCAACGAACACTATTTATTCATCCTTTACGATATCGTATAAAAATATTAATCCCTTTTCTTTCTATTTAACAAGACCCATGATAATCACATGATAGTCCGTAACATATCGTCACAAAGGTTTGTTTGTTCATCTCTTTTATTTATTTTCATAATAAAGTACCCCCAAAATTAAAATATCGTTTTAAAATTCCAGGAGCCTTGACATTAGTAAAAACGATTGGGGAATATCAATTTTTCGAGAAAATTGGCCGAACGGTTTGGGCGCTAGAGTTGACCACAGACAGACAAATGGACGTTTTGCTGTCAATCGCTTTTGCAGTATCAAGAAGCAACAAAACATGGATTTTGACACCACGAGATGGAGTATTTTTTTCTAAATTTAGAAACAGATTTTATCCACATTTTTGTTACCGGACCCCAGCTATAAGAGTTTTTCTGGCGAATATTCTTACGAAGTATTTGTAAGGCAAGAAAGTAAAAGAGAGGTGCGGTGACTAAAAGGCATTGGTTTACCTTTTAACACTCTTGGGTCACAACGTAGTAACACTTTTCTAACACTACTCATCTTTCATAACGCCCATCTTTCGTAACCTCAAATAATAAACAAGTTACTTCCTTATTTTTGTACGCTTTTCTCACAGGTTGTTACGATTCATAATTGTCTGGAGTTGGTACTAAAAATCTTGTTACAAATTGTTATTAAAGGGGCAGCAGTAAAACAATTTGTGAGCTCATTACCAAAATTTGATTTTTGGATAATATTTAAATATACAAAGTAGTGGAGCATTTCCTTTATGTTTTATTAATAGTTGATACCCTAATAAGTCACGGACTACTTTAGCAATATTATCCAATGATAGAGTCAGTCAATAATCAGAAAACGACCCCAAAATATATCTGAGTAAATTAGAAGAATGAAGGAAAAATAAACGCTTCGAAGAAATAAACATAATTCAGTCCCAGTAACCTTCACGTTGCGCATAGGCGCTAGACCAGTAAAAGTAAATGATCAAGCAAAGCAACGACCAACCGCAAGCCAGGCAATAAAAATCTAGTTCTGCACCTCCAGCGGGAAAATAACTTGGAAGTTGTACATCGTAAAAAAGAAACCTGACGCACAATTTGGGTTTACGCATCCTTACTGGCTTCTAAATAAGCGCATTCAAATTTTCAGCATGCAATAAAATAATTCCCTACAAGTTCATAACACACGTATTTCGACCTACACGAAAAATATTATTTTCTACAATAAATACATGAGATAAAATTTCGGGAAGTTCAAATACTTCACATACATACGCACACACGGCAATAGACACACATATATTTAGAAAAACGTATTACCAAGTTACCAATCATATCTTTCATAACAATCCGATAAGACTGTTTATAACGGAAACCGCCAAAGTAAATGACGTATTAAAAGTAAACGTTCCAAAAAAAGTTCTACATGACTCATATTTCATTTACAAAATTATTTCAATTTTACATAACGTAATACATTTACAAATGCATGTAGGACGATCAAGTGAATCGGAGTCCGAAGACAGGGACTTAGAGTAGGTGCGCTCAAGTATGAGGACGCTAAGGCTTTGTCGGAAACCCTCGAAAGAAATAGCTTTAAATGATTTCCAATAAAGTTTTTCGAAAACACAAGTTTCCTGTGAAAAAACTCTTCCGATTTCGCATTTACAGTAACGCTTAAAAATATTAAAACGGCTCCAACTTTTTTAACAAATATTTCGTTGTAGAACGAAAAAATGAAACTTTAAAAAAACGAACTTTGGGCGGCGATAGATGGCAGCTGACAAGAGGATGGGATAAGACCGAAAATACAGATTGGAATATGAAATTGAAATATCAGATTGGAACAATAGCATTTCACACGGCGTGTCTGCAGTTAGATTTTCAAAGAAATCCGTCTCATTGTTGACATCATATAGTTGTATGAAACTCAGCTTTAATTATGGAATACGTGTTGATAATTGCTTGAAAATGAATTAGTTTTAGTATGCAATGTTCTAGGATTTGAAATGAGTTTTACAAAATATTTGTAAATTGTTTTAGCACCATTTGTTGAACTATAGTATTTTAACGTAATCGTTACTAATGCAAGCAAGTACGTGATGTAGTAGCACCACTAATTTACTTTGTCGTTTACTAAGTAAGTTGTACCATAGAGAAACATGAATTTCTACCATGGACAACGATTTCTTCGGAAAAAAGTAGTTTTTTAGGACCCTGATACCAAAAAAGTGTTCCTATAAAAACTGTGTTCCTATAAAAACTACATTTTCTCTAACGTACAGGGTAGTCTCGTAGTATTTACGTTAGGTTTCTGGATACTGACTAATTGGTTTATGAGTAAACGTTCCTCCATCCACCCAGCTGTTAGTCTGTAAATACTAAGGGCTAAATCAGCAGTGGGTTTTTCATCGGAAATGATATTCCCCAATCTGTCTGGCTGATTTCACTTTCCCTTGCATTTTAAATAGATATTTTAATTTTTGGGGATACTTTATATAAAACCTCGAAGCTTTGAAGTTTTTCAAAAAATTGCTCTTGCTTCTGGCGGAAGACAATTTCTGCCACTAACGGTATGTGCATCTTGTGAATACGAGCGTATGTGGAAAATATGCCATTACTTCAGTATATACCAGGGTAGTGGAATTTGCAAAATAAAGTTATTTGTGGAAAACGTATCCAATAAATTGTGCTTGTAGCAAAGTGCAATCACTGTATTATTGAAACCAAGTTCTTTTCTGTTTTGTATGAATTGTATTACCATCAATTCTCTCAATTCGCAACAAATACAAAAACTCTTATGTCCAATGGAAAACAAAGTCAGAAATACGTGTTGAATAAGCCAGAACCGCGAGGTGAATGTACCTGATGCTGACACAACGCATACAACATCATGGAAAACTAGTGGTGCTACAGAAAGTCACAGACTTTTCCCTATTAGTTTTCTATTTCCTTGGGTGTCGGCTAGCTATACTTGCCACTTTATAGTGGCCACTTACTCGTACTCTTGCCAGCTGCCATCTACCGCCACCCACACTACATTTTTGACATTTTCTTAATTTTTCGCTTTCCTAGTGATAGAACGAAATATTAATTTTAGAATATTAAAGAACACTAAAACCTCGACCTAAATGGCAGTTTTTTTTTAAAAAGGTCGAGCTGTTATTAAGAAAATGGCGTATAAGCGCTACTAAGAATACGAAATTTGAAGCAATTTTTCACAGAAAATGTATGAGTTTTCGAAAAACTTCATTCAAAGTCATTTGAAGTACTTAAATTTACAAATACAATAGTGTTTAAAATTGCTGGAAATGTGCATATTAAAGGTATGTGAAATCATTAAAAAAATACATTTGTGTAATATTTGCAAAAACCAAAAAATACCCCACATTGAACTTTACGTCATATTAAAGAGTGTAATCAACACTATCCGTTAGAAAGGTTTGAAAAAAAAATGTCGATCCATTTATGAGAAAATGGCGTTTCAGCGTTTCTGAATATGCCGAATTTTGAGCTAGTTTACATAGAAAATGGTTGAGTTGCCGAGAAAAGTTGTATGAAATTATTTAAAGCACATGAACAAAAATCCGCTAATGTAAATATTAATGACGTAATATACAAGTCAAAGACATTACATTTTTGAAATTTTTGAAAAAACAAGAGAATAGAGCAACATGACGTTTATGTCATCTCGTAGAAAACATTAGGCACTATTCGTACCAAAAGTTTAAAGAAAAAATTTGTAGCTGTAGTGTCCGCCTGTGCGGGCACTCCAAAAGTCCGCCAGGAGCACCACGGGCCAGCACCAGCAGCACCACCACGGCACCAACGCCGAAATATAGGACGCAGCCTCCGGGAGGGTGGCGCGACTGGGTCAGTTGCTTGGTCGGCAGCAGCAGTAGCAGAAGGCAGCACCCAGGCACCGCAGCGCGCGCATGCAGAAGCTCCTCGCCCCATACTCCCACAATTAGGTGGGGAGGGTGTAGTGTTCCCCTGTGCGGGCACTTCACAAGCCCGCCACTACAAAATCGATATACGCCTCACCGCCCCAGCGGAACGACCGAGGCGTTGGAAGAAGACGCCCCCCTCCTCTCCCTGCAGGAGAGGGGCACGAAAGCCGCCACCCCTCCCCGGCGAAGGGGTGGGAAGACCGCGCGGGAGCCGTGGAGCGACGGCCCCGCACTCCGATACCTGCAGCCTTACGTTGAACATCGACCTGGACTTAGTTATTGTACCGGTGCGCATACTTGTAACTCTCTTGACTATGGCTATGTGTATTATATAACGACCCTGCAAATATTACATCTCCCGGAAATTTGTGACTCCTGGCCACGTTTTAGGTTATTTCTTTGGAATTGTGGTTATTAATAAATTGTTGTTGCAGACCTCCTACCATTGTTTCATTTTCTATACAACAGTACCCGTTTTTGAGAAAATTTTGTTTTTGTAATTTTTCAAAATTCCACATATTGCACGCAATTTTACGCGAAAACTACTCAACGTTTCGAAAAAAGTACAAGACTTTAAAGAAAGAACTCACTTTTGAGAAGAAATTTTATTTGAAGGAAAAATTTCTATCTTCAATTTTGTAGTTGAGGGAAGATGCCAAAAAAACACAAACGTTTGCAATTTTCGAAAATTCAGAGTTAAGCATTAAAAACGGACCTATTCCACCGTATTTTACCGTATTTCACTGTATTTTACCGCATTTCACTCTATTTTACTCAATTCATACAATAAATTTAAAGAAACAATTTGGAACCGTTTTGGACATTAGTTTGAAAATGTACGGGGGCTTCATTTAAAGTACCGCCAAAATTTTGGAGAATGATTTTCGAAATCGCAGCGCGTCGAGTGCAACCAGATCGGCCAAGGAATATTCATTTTGGAAGAAATCGTGCTTATGGTTTCGCCGCTACGTTTGTTCACAGACTGACAGAAGGACGGACGTTTTGAAAACCAATTTTTCGGTATCAGGGGACCCCAAAACGTGTATTTCCGTTGAAATCTTGAAATCGATTTTCTGCAGCATTACATAACTTTCCGTATAATACGAACATACATAGTAAATACGTACGTACAGGAGAAGTAAAAATAACGTCCGCGACTCAGAAATACCACACAAGACTGGAAAATCATCCAAATCATCTCGCTATTAATCTATTAGACAATATTAAAGTCAAAAGAAAATTACAACACAATAAACAGCTAGATATACCGTATCGAGTTGTTTAAATAAGAATGCTACAGTTGAGTAACACACACTGTGATTAGGAAATTGCTGCTAACGACAATATTAACAACGTGATAGAGAAGTTAAAAATATTTAATGTTTGAAAAAACAAACGAGTGGTGCTACAGAATGGCACAGACTCTTCCGTATTAGTTTTCTATTTCCTTGGGTCTTCGCTAGCTATTCGGAATTGCCACAAACTCTTTTTTGCCAGCTGTCATCTATCACCGCCAGAAGTACATTTTTTTGTCATTTTCTTAATTTTTCGGTTTCCTATTGGTAGAACGGAAACATTAATTTTAGAATATTAAAGAACACAAAAACCTAGTCATAAATGACAATTTTCTTTTAAAAATTATGTGCCGTTTAAGAGAAACTTACGTTTTAGCGCTACTAAAAATGCGAAATTTGAAGCTCATTTTCACAGAAAATGTTTGAGTTTTCAAAATACTTTATTTGAAGTTATTTAAGGCACTTGCACTTACAAATGTAATAATATTCGCAAATTGCTCGTAATGTGCATATTAAAGATGTGAGAGATCTTTCAGAAAAATTACATTCATATACGTTTTGAAAAAACAAAAAAATATTTCAAAGTAAATTTAACGTCATATTAAAGAGTGTAATTAGCACTATCCGTTTACTTACAAAAGTTTGAAGAAAAGATTTGCAGCCATATATGAGAAAATGGAGTTTGAGCGTTTCTGAAACTTTGAACAACTTTTCACAGAAAACGGTTGTGTTTCCGAGAAACTTTACTTGACATTATTTAAAGCACATGTACTCCTAAATATAATAATGTGAAAAAATCGCCGGTAATGTAAATATTATCTACGTGAGAAACAAGTGAAAAAATTTACATTTTTGTAATGTTTGAACAAACCACCCTATAGAGCAATGTCTTTTTTGTCATCTGATAGAGTACATTTACCACTATCCCTACCATACGTTTAAAGAAAAAAATTGTAGCCGGTTTTGAGAAAATCTTGTTTTTGTAATTTTTTAAAATTGCACATATTGCACGCAATATTGCAGGAAGACTACTAAAATTTTGAAAAACATTTACATGACATTTATGAAAGAATTCAATATGCGGAACAAATTTTATATGAAGAAAAAATCTCTATCTTCAATTTTGTAGTTGGAGAAAGACGCCGAAAAAAATTCAAACTTTCACAATTTTCGAAAATTCGGAGTTATCCGTGAAAATAGGACCTACGCCGTGTAAATAACTGTATTTTACTATATTTATACAAGAAATTTCAAGAAAAAAATTAGATCCGTTTTCGAGAAAATTTTGAAAATCCCTGGGGGCTTCATACAAAGTACCCCCAAATTTTGAAGAATCTTTTTCAAAATATCAAAGCTTTGACTGGAATCAGACCGACCGGGGAATATCCATTTTGGAAGAAATCGTACGTACGGTTTAGGCGCTAGCAGTGTTCACAGACGGACAGACAGACGGACAGACGGACGAATAGACGGACGGACAGACTGAAACGGAAATCCTGTATGTGATTTATGCTCTAGCGGTGTTCACAGACGGACAAACGGACGTTTTTCTTTCAATTTGTTTTTCGGTATCAAGGACCCACAAAAGAGGGTTTCTGGCTACACCACGTGTTAGAAGATTTTTTTTAATTTAGCAACTGGTTTTATCCACTTCTTCGTTTTCACGGCCCGACAATGAATTTTTTTCCGCCGAAAATAGGCCACTTTTTCGCGCAGCATTACATAACTTTCCCTATACTACGTATATCACTCCGTGTGTACGTACGTATACGGGAAAGTAAAATAAAGCAACATGACGTTTATGTCATCTCGTAGAGTATATTGGGCACTGTTCCTACCAAACGTTTACTTACATTTGTGTAATTGTTGCAAAAACAAAATAATACCCCGAATGAACTTCACGTAATATTAAAGAGAACAATTAGAACTCTCTCTTTGAAAAGTTTGAAGGAAATAATTGAGAAAATGGCGTTTGAGAGTTTCTGAAAATGCGGAAATTTGAGCTAGTTATCACAAAACACGGTTGAGTTCTCAAGAAACATTACTTGACAATATTTATGCACATGTATTCGTAAGTATAATAATGCGAAGAAGTCGCCACTAACGTAAATATTACCGAAGTGAGAAATGTAAAAATTTCAGTTTTGCATTTTTTGTAAAAACAAAAGAATAAATAACAGAGAAAAAAGAATACAATTACTATGCCAGCAATATCTCCCAGAGGTGATATGTATACAGGAAACTAATTTCAAACTCAACAATAAAGGAAAAATGAAAGGTTTCAAATGCTTCAATAAAAACAGAACAAATTGTCATCATGCGTCAGGTGGAGTGGCTACATTTGTCAAAGAAAACGTCTCTGCCACCGAATTACACATCAGCTCTGATTTGGAGGATTTATGTATGGTTTAATATTATATCACTTTTTTATACTTTTCCAATTAATTTTTCCAATTTTTTTTATCTCTCGGAGGCCCTTGAACATTAGGAGCCCTGGGCCCGGAACCTTCCGGCTCGTGCGTTAACACTGCACTCCTTGACAAGTACATAACTTGCCTAAGCCTTTATCATTTTACTTCAGTATCAAGAAAGTCTGTGTGATATTCGAGTACACATTTTTGAAGCTGTAATGCATTTCAAGAGAAGCAAATAATTTTCCTTGTAGAATGATATATACTGTAGTCTTGATCGTGATGATGAAAGCAATTAAAGCTCTGTCAAGGAACTCTACTTCTTGTGTGGCGCAATCATTCACCGGCTGCTAAGTAAAGTGCGTGAATAGGTGAGAGGGCGCCGAGAGCGCATCGAATGCAGATTGCGAGAAGTGGATGGATGCATCTCCTGGTAGAGGATCATCTGCGTGGCTTTAAGTAGCGCATTCGACGCGAAAACTGAAGGAAATTGAAGCTTTTAATACCACACACCCGGAAACACATCCCAACAATGATAAGTTATGACGCAAAATTACAATGATAAGTTATGACGTAAAATTACATGTTTTTTAAAACATGTAGCCTTATTTAAAGTTCTAATTTTAAAGAACATATTTTATTAAGTAAAAAATCTTTGTCTAAAATATTGTATTTTTCCAATTTTACTTTTTTGCAATTTCGAAATTACGGACAGTTTACAAAACACAGGTCCAGCGCCAATTTTAAACGCCTATATTACTCTGAGAAAAAATTAAAAATTTGGAGTCGTTTTTTGAGAACACTTCATTTTAAATTTTAAATATTCCAACCAAAATTACCTGAAAACTATCCAGTTTTCTTAATGGACCTGACGTAATGTTAAACGAAATAATTTGGAGCCTTTTTGAGAAAATTAGGAAATAGTCTTAAGATCTCAAATAAAGTAAATTCAAAATGGCCATTTTAAATTTAAAAAGGAAGAATATCACATAGATAAATTGTGGGATATGAAATTTTGTGAAAATTGTACTTACGGTTTAGCTGCTATTGTTGGTGAAGAACGATTCTTATGAAAGACATACGAATAGGCGGACGAACAAAGGGCAAACATATGGAAGGACGGATAGACGTTTTGCCGTAAACCAATTTTTAGGTGCCAAGGAGACACAATACGTCGACTCTGACTACTCGACGTTTCAGAGGAATAGGAATGGCTAATTTATGTCATGCAACATACACCCATCACCAGGAGATGCTGTTAGCTGTCTTATTAACTCTGACCAAGGAGACGTCAATTTGACGTGCAAACGAAACCCCAAATAGTGATCTCCGGTAAAGCCACTGGTTTGGAATCCGTGAAATGACAATTAGAATGCAATAACAATCCTCAACGACAAGCGAGATAAACAGGAAAGGCCAGACAGTGAAGTTGAAAACTCTCTTGGTACAAAGTGCAGATTGTAATACTCGTTGAAAATCCAACTGAAACAAATGACCTCTATTGCAACGTACGCGCCAGTACACAATGGGTTCTTTATGATAGCCAAAATCGGCGCGTGTTCCAAGACAACAAGGTACGAATATCTTAAAGAAAATCCCTAAGAACAGCTAAATCACCCTTATCTTTAGTGTTAAAATATTAAAAAAAAATTAAAAAGAATGTAACGAAAAATCTCTTCGCGGTCGAAAAATACAAGAAAGATAAATTAGGTCCACCACATCATAATGAAATACCTTAGCCAAACAGAAAACTTTTCACATATACAAAGATCCAGAAAATAAAAAAAAACTAATGTTTAAAAACGAGCACCAATCACATAACCAGAAATTGATATGAAACAGCGCCATCCTTCATGTCTCAAAGTAACACGGTTTTGAAGGACAGCAAACCAATCCCGGCTGCGTCGGTCTAGTTTAATGGGGCCGAGCGAACAGAATACCTCACCACAATATCTGACATTCGTATTTACCGAGTTAATACGAAACTAGTGGTGCTACAGAATGGGACAGACTTTCCCATATTAGTTTTCAGTTTATTTTAGTTTCGGCTAGCTATCCGGCCTTGCCAGATACTTTTGCCAGCTGCCATCTATCGCCGCCGAAACTATATTTTTTTTACATTTTATTAATTTTTCATATTCCTAATAATAGGACGGAAAGCTTAATTTAAGAATATTAAAGAACAGTAAAATCTAGTTCTAAATGGCAATTTTCTTCAAACATTCTGGAGTCGATTTTAAAATTCTGGAGCCGTTGCGTTTAAGTGCTAATGTAAATTTAAAATTTTCTGAAAAAGTTTCAAATTTCGGAGTTTTCGAAAAACTTCATTCTTAAGAATTCATTTGATGCACGTACACTCACAAATACAATAGTGTTTACAAATTGCTGGAAATGTACTGTGATACACCAATATATTATATATTTTGACAGTAACATTTGCTGTAAGTGGGTTGCGTTAAAAGTGTCTGCAAATGGCAATATACAGCCTTAGCAACGCCGGCGTAGTGGTTGGCAAGGTCAATAAACTGCATTCAGGCCTTGAATAGGTAGGGGCGCTGGCTAGAAAGACATAAGAAAATTTGGGATTGGTCTAGAAAGGAATGACTATCGAGGGCGTGGCTACTTGATTTGGTAAGAAATGGATGGATTGGCTAAGGGAGAATAGACTGTCGAATTTTGTCGTTTTGTTTAAAAAAATACGAATGAAGGACGGATACCGAGGCGTTGAGGGCGAAAAACGGAGGAGTAAATGATATTCTGATAGAGGTCGTCGAATGGTACAGATCGCTCGCGAGTTTAATATTAGGGGAGTGGTACTTGTAAGTTTGACATGAGACTCAATGGTTTTCAGACTCTGAAAATTGATGTGCAGCAGTAAATTCGCTTAGGACTTTGAATGTTTTTATATTGCGGTTTTGGACTTTGTTTTACCACGTAGTTGGGGAGAACTAGGAACTGTGAATATCAAGTAAGAACCGGTAGATAATCTACGCAGTGAGGCTGGATTCGTCGGCAGCGTCGCAAGATTAGAAGAGAGAAATTGGACTTGGGATTATCAGCATTCAAGTGAGAAGATACTGCGGGGCGTCGTCGGTCAAGACCACGTTAGATAAGTACTGCAGTACAAAGGTTTTCTTTTAAAACGAGGTCATGACCTAAAGGCAGAACAATTGTCAAATTGTTAAATAAATTGTTAAATTTTTCTTTTGGAAATGAAAAGATGATTTTCATTTGGTCTATCACAACTGTTCAGTAGTTAGAGCTATATAATTATTTCCTTTCAGATTCCTCGCCATACTGTATAGTTGGCAGATCAAATAATCGGCTATCTAGGCGATAGCGATTATCCATTACGTGACCCATTGACCCAGCTAGCCTGACATTTATCCATTCGTTAAAATTAGCTGTGGAAGCATTAGTTTTAATTATCAATTATCGTAACCTGTTCCTGCTGCCCAAAATTTTTCTATAAATTCGGAACTGGTCACGAATATAACAGTCCTAAGATAAATGATGTCAGTTAAAACGGCACGATCTCCTAATAGTTTATGACGAGACATTGTTGGTACATTTCAGTACATTTTAATGGTGTGAGAGATCTTAAGTAAATTTGTGTATTTTTTGGAAAAAAACAACAAAAACCCTAAAATGAATATGTCACATTAAAGAGTGTAATTAGCACTATCCATTTAAAACGTTTGAAGAAAAAATTTGCAACCTTATATGAGAAAATGGCGTTTGAGCAGTTCTGTAAATGCGCAATTTTGAGCAACTTTTCACAGAAAACGGTTGAGTTTTCGAACTTTATTTGACATTATTTAAAGCATATATACTGATAAATATAATACTGTAAAAAGCCACTAATGTAATGATTAACCACAGATTAGGGCGCAAATGTTGGTTGTTAGCAGTGATGGCGCGAGGCGAAATGTTAGCCAATTGCAATGAAATAGTTAAATTGTGCGAAGCAAATTTTATAAAGTAGTGATTTCAAATTTTAATCTTATCTTTATTAAAAGTATTTTAGATGAAAATTTACGAATTAATGGCCAAATGAAAAGTGTCCATTTCTATCGTTTTAACGTAAAATTGACCATGTTCGGAGTAATGTGGCTCATTGATTCAGTCTATGAAATGATGTTTGATGATCATAAAATTGTTGTGGGCATCATCTCAGTCAAAAATACGTTAATAAAAATAACATAAAATAGTATTTATTCGTTATTTTCTAAAAAGAAGCGTAAGAGTACAAAAAATGGGTTGTTTAGGGGGTTTGTGGCACCCCTGAACCCATTTTAAAATCGTTCTAAATAGGTGCCGATCCTGTTCTTGCATCAAAAACTAACATTTTTCGTTAATCCTCTTCAAACATGTTCAATAAAGTTTAACAGTGAATAAAGAAATCATATACAGCAGTGCGGCACAAACATAGTGTTGTTAATAGTGATGGAACGCGCCGCAATTTTAGCTGATGGCAGTGAAATAGTTAAATTGTGCGAAGCAAAGTTCATAAAATAGAGATTTCAAGCTCTATTATTATTTAAATTAAAAGCATTTTCGATAAAAATTTACGGAGCTACGGCCAATTGAAAAGTATCTGTTTATATGGTTTTACCGTACTATTGACCATACTCGAGCTAATGTGGCACACTGTTTGAGTCACATAAGTATTGTTTGATGATAATAAAATTGTTGCGGGGTAACGGGGGCACCACCTCCGCTAAACCTCCGTTGACAAAAATAACATTAAATAATATTTATACGTTTTTTCTAAAAAGTAGCGAAAAAAGCCGAAAAATTGAATTGAATTGAAGCCTTATTTTACGTGGCGAGACTCAGGCCTTGAGGACTGCTCTTCCGTCTGACCACGCAAATTTTGCTACGCTCCTTTCACCAACTCGGGGAAAGAGGCGACGAAACCGGCGATTTGAATTTAGCTCAGAGGCTTCATTTAGGTTTGAAGATCTTTTACATGCAAATAAACCTACTAACATGGGACATCCAGCTTTCCTTCTCCTCCGAAGAAAGGCGTACGAAGGATTTTTTCGCCCTTAAAAATCCACGGCTTCGATCGGGTTTGAACTCACGAACTTGGGTACAGCAGTCCGATGCGCTATCCACTACATCATCGAAAGCCGAAAATGATGATTGTGGCACATCTAAACCCGTTTTAAAAACTGTTTGCTCATCTAACATATTACAATAAGTATATCATGCGATTCATTTGTCTAGGATCGTCATGATAGATTAAAGTAGTGGTGCTACAACAGCACACACTTCCCCGTATTATTGGTAACAGCTACGTAGTATTGAAATATTGCACTGTATCCGCTACTAACATCTTAGCTATTCTTTGAAACGTCCAATTCAACCAAGAAGCGAACAACTCTGTTTCCATCGCAGTGTTATCAGAATTATGGGAATTTTACAACTGCACAAAAATAGAATGCAAACGTTTTGTAAACCTGCATTGAAAAAAGAAGTCTCATACCCTGGACAATATAGAAATGCATTCCATAGGGCCATGATTGGAGAAGAGTATTTTAAAACCATGCAACAAATACTCTACTCACTGCAAATGGTACAGCAATTGGTGCAAAAACTAAATATTTTCATGCAAATATCAACATAAATGAGACAATTATAATCCCTTATAACCCATTATAATTATAATCCCTTTCATACAGCTCCATCAGGTCACAACAAACACACGTAATTCACAGATATTCGCGAGCGTAAATGGAATTCCATTGTTGCAGACCCTGCATTGTCGCTATTCTGAGAACTATTAATTCTTTTTTACCTTTTATTTCAAAATAAATACGTTATTGACCATGAATAACAAAAGGTCGGAAGTAAGAAACGAACAAAGAAATAATATACAAAATAGCAAATTCCAATTTACGACGCATCCAGCTCACTGAAGCACAGTAAATTTGTAGTGGGCTATTACGTTTGTCAGGAAATTATAGAAAAACTCCTCATATATTCAAAAACTTCAACATGACCTTATTTAAAGATGTGTTTTCGATGAGCATATTTCATTAAGAAAAACAAATGTAACAGCACAATTCTAGTTGTAAAAAAAAAGGTTTTTAATTTTAAATCTTTTTGCAAATCAGGCATTATAACGAACATAAAACCAGCACCATTCTCTTAAGCTTCCTTTATGCTATCTCAGGTCCAAATTTAATAAAAAAAACGTGCGGTGTTTATAAAAAATGGTTTAAAGAAAAGAAACAGGAAGCGAACAACTCACTGTTTCCATCCCAGTGTTGTCAGAACTATGTGAATTCTACAACTGCACAAAAATAGAATACAAAAGTTTTGTATTGGAAAAAGACTGATTGGAAAAAGACTGATACCCTGGACAGTATAGAAATGCATTCCATAGGGCCATGATTAGAGAAGAGTATTCTAAAACCATGCAACAAATACCCGACTCACTACAAATGGTACAGCATTTAGCGCGAAAACTAGATATTTTCATGCAAATATCAAAATATATTAGAAAATTATAACTCCTTTTCACACATCTGCATCAGGTCATAACAAACACACGTAATTCACAGACATTCGCGAGCGCAAATGGAATTCTATTGTTGCAGAACCTACGTTATTGCTATTCTGAGAGAAATTATTTTTTACTTTTTATTTCAAATATTTCAAAATAAACAATTTCCAAAATATTAAAACGTACATGTATAACAAAAGGTCGAATGTAAGAAAAGAAACACAATTACAAACTTGCAAATGCTAAATTACGACGCATCCAGCTGTCCGAAGCGCAGTAAATTTACAGCGGCTATGGTTGTCACAAAATTATAGAAAAACTACTCGTATTTTGAAAAAATGAAACGTGGCCTTATTTGAAAATAAAGTTTTGATAAAAACATTTAATTGAGAAAAAATGTACTTTTAAAAGAGTAGTTGTAAGAAAACGACGACAACGAATCGCAGTCAATTCGGAGCGGGCTATTAAGTTTCTCAGGAAAATATAGAAAAAACTATTCACATTTTCAAAAAAGTTAACATGACTATATTTGAGGTTTTTTTGATGAGCATATTTCATTAAGAAAAACAATCGTGTCTTCACAATTGTAGTTGTCGAAATACACCAAACATAATTTAATTTTTTTTAATTTTTGCAAAATCAAAGATTCAACGAACATGAAACCAGCAGCAATCTCTTAAGCTTCCTTTATGCATCTCAGTCCCAATTTAATCAAAATACGTTGTGCGGTTTTTAAGAAAAAATGTTTTAAAAAATAAATAATTGTTTATTTTTGACACAATTTTTCGTAAAAAATATATGTTTTTGAAAATTCAACATGACCTTATTTGACCTATATTTGAATATAATGAACTAATTTCATTAAGAAAAAAATTGTATCTTCATAATTGTAGTTGCAGGAAGATGCCGAAAAAATTTTGTCGAGAAATCAGAGTTTTCAATTAACATGAGACTTACGTTATTTTGTTAAATGACCTTCAAACTATCCAACGACAAAATTTAGTCAAAATTTTTGGCGCCATTTTTTTGAAAATTTTGAAAATGTCCGAAGGGATTGATATAAAGTACAGCCCGAAAATTCAAATATCCGTTTCAAATTCAAGGGGGCGCGAGATCATTTAGATCGATTGGTGAGTATCAATTTTGGAGAAAATCGGCTGAACGGTTTAGTCGCTATCGTTGTTCACAGACAGACAGACGGAAAGTAGTTTTGCGTTAATTGGTTTTTCGGTATCAAGGACCTACAAAATAGGAAATGTGGCTGCACCAAGTGTTAGGAGATTATTTTTGCTTAATTTAGCATTTGGATTTATCCACTATTTTGTTACCAGGGCCCTGTAATAAGAGTTTTTCTGCCGAAGATCCGCCATTTTTTCGAGCAGCATTACTTAACTTCCCCATATTATACGTACCAACGTACGTACGTATAGTATACGGGAGAGTAAAATTTTATTAGTTTCTTTGAAACTAGTGGTGGTACAGAATGGCACCGACTTTCCCGTATTAGTTTTCTATTTCCTTGAGTCTTCGCTAGCTATTCAGAATTGCCACATACTCTTTCTTGCCAGCTGCCATCTATCACCGCCAAAAGCACATTTTTTTGTCATTTTCTTAATTTTTCGGTTTCCTATTGTTAGAAAGGAATAATAAAGAACACAAAGAATATTAAAGAACACATAAACCAAGTCCTAAATGGCAATTTCCTTTTAAAAATTATGTGCCGTTTTAAAGAAAATTGAGGTTATGCGCTACTAAAAATGCGAATTTTGAAGCTCATTTTCACAGAATAATTTTGAGTTTTCAAAATACTTTATTTGAAGCACTTACACTCACAAATATAATAATCTTTTTCAATTGCAGGTAATGTGCATATTAAAGATGTGAGAGAGATTTCGAAAAAATTACATTTATATAATTTTAAAAAAACAAAAGAATGTCTCAAAATAAACTTTACGTCATATTAAAGAGTGTAATTAGCACTATCCGTTACAATAGTATGAAGAAAAGATTTCCAGACATTTATGCGAAAATTGGGGTTTGATCGTTTCTGAAAATGGGTAATTTTGAGCTACTTTTCACAGAAAAAGGTTGTGTTTTCCAGAAACGTTACTGGACATTATTTAAAGCACATGTTCTCGTTAGTATAATATTGTGAAAAAATCGCTGTAATATAAATAATAACGACGTGAGAGACAAGTCATAACAATTTTATTTTTGCAATTTTGAAAAAACAAACGAAAAGAGCAATATTGCGTTTTTGTCATATCATAAAATACATCAGGCACTATACCTATCAAAAGTTTAAAGAAAAAAATTAGGAGCAGTTTTTGAGAAAATCTTGTTTTTGTATTTTTTTAATATTGCACATATAACACGCAATATTGCGCGAAAACTACTGAAGGTTTCAAAAATATGTACATGATATTAAAGAAGGAACTCAGTAGGAAGAAAAAAAATTATTTGAAGGAAAACTCTCAATTTGCAATTTTGTAGTTGGAGGAAGACGCCGAATAAAATTCAAGCTTTTGTAATTTTCGAACATTTAGAGTTATCCGTGAAAATCGGACCTATTCCACCTTAATAAGTGTATTTTACTATATTCTTACAAGAAATTGAAAGAAAGCATTTGGAGCCGCTTCTGAGAAAATTTTGAAACTGTGGGAGGGCCTTTATGTAAAGTACACCGAAATTTAACAAAATCTTTTTGAAAGTCTCAATGCTTCGATTAGAACCAGTTAACCCGAGGAATATCCATTTTGGAAGAAATCGTACGTATGGTTTAGGCGCTAGCAGTATTCACAGACGGACAGACGGACGGACAGACGGACGGACAGACGGACGGACAGACGGACGGACGGACGGACGGACGGACGCACAGACGAACAGACGGACTGACGGACGTTTTCCTTTTAATAGGGTTTTCGGTATCAAGGACCCATAAAACAGGGTTTCTGGCTACACCACGTGTTAGGGGATTTTTTTCTTAATTTAGCAACTGGTTTTATCCACTTTTACTTTCCCGTATACGTACGTATACACGGAGTGATATACGCAGTATAGGGAAAGTTATGTAATGCTGCGCGAAAAAATGGCCAATTTTCGCCAGAAAAAAAATTCGTTGCCGAGCCGTGAAAACGAAAAAGTGGATAAATCCAGTTGCTAAATTAAGAAAAAAATCCCCTAACACGTGGTGTAGCCAGAACCCCTTTTTTGAGGCTTCTTGATACCGAAAAACCAATTGAAAGGAAAACGTCCGTCCGTCCGTCTGTCTGTCCGTCCGTCCGTCTGTGCGTCTGTGAATACTGCTAGCGCCTAAACCATACGTACGATTTCTTCCAAAATAGATATTCCTCGGTCTATCTCTAGCGAAGACCCATGGAAATAGAAAACCAATACGGGAAAGCCTGTACCATTCTGTTGCACCACTAGTTTCGTTATTATGGCCCGGCAATGAATTTTTTCCGTCGAAAATTCGCCATTTTTTTCGCGCAGCATTATATAACTTTCCCTTTGCTAAGTATATCACTCCGTGTATAGGTACGTATACGGAAAAGTAAAAATTTACCTCAATATCTCTTGAAATAGAAGTGATAAAATGGAAACAAATAACTACATCAATTAGTTCATTGCCTCTTGCACCTGAAAATTGCATAGCAATACCTTCAACCGTTCAAAAACTGCAGGAGTTGCTAAAGTTACGTGACTCACCGATATTTTATAACGTAAAGTTGGCCGTTTTGTTCCAATTGTAAAGTAAACGTTTTTATGATAAAATCGACAGTTCTATCAAAATTTACTTCTGGTTAGGGGATATTATACGTATCAAATAAAATCTGATTATAAGTGGTCGATTTTTGAAGGAAATATATGATACATCGGGTCGTCTGGGAATTTAATTCTAGAATTATTTGTAAAATACGACACGTGATTCGGGGACCCAAGTTACAAGTTTAAGCAATTGGAACTGTTCTAACTATCGCATTACAAGCTAAATCAGAAACGTTTTCAATTCGGTAAGTACTACAACTGAATTTTAATTATAAAAAGAAAATAAAGCCTAACAACTACTACATTGGTATCCTAAACAGATTTTTAGTGGTGTTCATATCACGATTCGTGTAGTGGCTCATCTCACAAACATTTTGTTACGCCTTGTACGCTTCGCTGCCTGGGATATCGCGTGGAGATCAATTCCCATGAACATCACGTTCTTTTAGTTGCAGCAATACCATTATCTTTTGTTTCACTTTCCTCTACTGTTATTTACACGTGTCTCATCCACAAGCAACTGCTTTCCGTCTCGATAGATGATAATGAAATGTCTGAAGATGTCAAGCATTTTATTGTGAATTGCCCATGCGATTGTGCAATAGCCATTAATTTAGACCGCAGCATTTTATCCTATTGTTTTACGTAGTTTAGATAACCGAATGCCTTCTAAAGGAAAATGTGACGTTGCCTACAATAATGTTTGGAGATTCTTTATATTCTTTTGTTTAAATAGTTCTAAGATTTGATAATTTTGTCTAATGCATCAGCCTAAGATGCATAATAGTTTCATTATATGTTTTAATATTTTATAGACAATTCCAAATTCAACAAATGGTGCTACAACAGCACATACTTTCTCGCTTTATTAGAAACGGCTACGCAATACTGAAATATTGCATGGCTAACACCTCAGCTATTTCTTGAAAAAGACCTATTCAAAGAAAGCGCCTGTGATGTATATCTGCATTCATTTCAATAGTCAGGAGCAACAATCCTTTCTTATATTATTACAGTAGTATACCATCCCTTTGCGGCTCTCACTTGCAACCATTCTTTATAAATGTAATCTCTGAAGAAAGAGAATTTTCGGAGTCATGAAGAATTGTATTTGGACTGTAAAAATATGAAGAATGCAGGATCTTTTTAAAAAAACACATCTAAATGTTCATTTCAAATGCAACCCGCAACACACAACAGCATGTAAAAATCTTCTAAGTAAAGCGTTCTAGGGCGTTAAAACTTAAAATTTTGAGACCTTCGGTCTCAAAGAAAATATTTAATATAATTTATTAGACAATAAGTTATTAGACAGGAAGAGGCATTCCATTCTTTCCCGCCCTGCCGTGGAGCTTACTTGTATCAATTCTATTTTATCCCAATAGGCGTTTACTCAATAAGCCCAACAAATATCCTCAATAAGCGAATTTTTCTTTACTCTTACAAGAAATTTAAAGAAAAATTTGGGGCCCTTCTTAGGAAATTTTGAAAATGTTCAGGGGGCTTTATATAAAGTACCCCCAAATTTTATAGAATATTTTTCAAAATCTCAAAGCTTTGACTCGAACCAGATAGACAGGGGTTTCTTCAATTTGAAAAAAAAATTCTACGTATGCTTTAAGCACTAGCAGTGTTCATAGGCGAACGGACAGATGGACGGACGGATAGACGGACGTTTTTGTTTGAATTGGTTTTTCGGTATCGAGAACCGACAAGAGAGGGATTCTGGCTACACCACGTGTTTGGAGGTTTTTTAATTTAGCAACTGGATTTATCTACATTTTCGTTTTTAGGGCCCAGCAATGAATTTTTTTGGCGAAAATTCGCCGTTTTTTTCGCGCATTACTTAACTTTCCCTAAACTACTTTTATTAATTTGGATACACGTACGTATTTGGATACACGTACGGGAAAGTACAATAACATAAGATACAAAAGAATTGAGAGAACAGAACAAACAAATATATACAGACTAACCAATATCAAGTGAGGCAAACAGTGTAATTTAGCTTGAACTATTAATTTATAATAAATGTTCGTAATTTCAGAATTGATAAAATAACATTGTACAGAGTTTTAGATCTTTCAGGGTTTAGTTTAATGAGACAATTTGGAAAGGATAATTCATCATTTTGGTATGGTCCTCTTTTGGATATAAATCAATTTCAAAAGAAAACCTGATATTACCTACAGTCCACACCTAATAATGCTCATTTATTTTGCTGCAATTCTGTCATTACCTACATCCTTTTTGCAAAATGATAATAATTATCGTGTAGATTTCAGTCGCTTACCTTTATCGAGTGATCGGGGGAGTATTGGTAGGATAGAGCGCGCAATATAATACTATTAGGTAACCGTTACCCATAACATGAAAGAGTCTGTATTTTCATTTATGACCACTTTCAGTCATTTCGTTATATTGCGAGGCGGAAAGTTGAGTGAAAAGACCCGTCGGTCCTCCTGCGAGATCGGAATGCCAACGCGCACTCCAGTCGAACGGTTGGTCACATTGCCACGATGAGAGGGGTAAAAAAGGATTTAAGATCATAATCCTAAGAGAGAAGATTCGACAAAGTGCATCGCATTTTGTGAGTTTGTCATCTTTATTGTTTTTAAAAAGAATGATTGAATATTTGTGTTTTGAATTAAAATGAATCTAAAAGTTTAACGCTGAAATCATTATTTATTTTCTAATTCCTTTGTGCCCTTTTTCCTTTTCCGTATGCATACGTATATACAGAGTAATGTGAGGGTACAGTGAAAGTAATGCAATGCTGAGCGAAAAAAGGAGAATTTTTGGAGGAATAAATGCATTGCCGTACCCTGATAACGAAAATGGGGACAAAACCAGCTGCTAAATTAAGAAACATTAGTGGTGCAACATAATGACACAGACTTTCCCGTATTAGTTTTCTATTTCCTTTGGACTTGCTTAGCTATTCCAAATTGCCTTATAGTCGTGCCAGCTCTCATCCATCGCCGCCCAAAATACATTCTTTAAACATTTTCTTAATGTTTCGGTTTCCTAATGATAGAATGGACATATTAATTTTAGAATATTAAGGAAGAGAAAAATCTGACCCTTATGCCAATTTTCATTCAAAAATTTTGAGCCGTTATCCAGAAAAAGACGTTTAAGCATTACTAAAAACGCGAAATTTGAAGCTCTTTTTCACAGAAAATTTTTGAGTTTTCGAAACACTTCATTCGAAGTCATTTGAAGCACACAAATAAAATATTGTTTACAGATTGCTGGTAATGTGCATATTAAAGGTGTGAGAGATCTTTCAAAAAAATTACATAGTAATTTTTGAAAAAACAAAAAATTCCCCAAATTAAACTTTATGTTATATTAAAGAATGCAATGTGCACTATTCGTTCGAAAAGTTTGACCAAAACATTCGAGCAATTTTGGACAAAATGGCATTTGAGCGTTTCTGAAAATGCGAAATTTTGAGCTAGTTTCTACTGAAAATATTCAATTTTTGAGAAACTTTATTTGACATTATTTAAAGCATATATACTCATAAATATAATAATGTGAACAAATCTCCGCTAAAATAAATATGAACCACGGGAGAGACAAGTCAAAAAAACATTTTTTTAAATTTTTGAATAAAAAAAGAATAGAGAAATATTGCGTTAATGTCATATCATAGAGCACACTTAACACTATCACTACAAAAAGTTTAAAGAAAAAATTTGGAGTGTTTTTTAAGAAAATTTTGAAAATGTCCAGGGGGCTTCACGTAAAGTACCCAAAATTTTCCCCCCAAATTTTGAAGAATATTTTTCAAAATCGCGGAGCCTCGAGTGGAACCAGATCGGTTGCGGAATATTCATTTTGGAAGAAATCGTATTTATGGTTTCGGCACTACGTTCACAGACGGACTGGTAAACAGATGTACGGTCGGACGTTTTGAAAAGAACCACTTTTTCGGTATCAGGGGTCCCCATAATGTGTATTTCTGTTGAAACCTCCAAATCGATTTTCCGCTGCATTACATAACTACGCCTGTACTAAGTATATTACTCCGTATATACGTACATATACGGGAAATAAAAGATTCCCTAATACTAGTGGTGTAGCCAGAATTCCCCTTTAATGGACCGTTGATAAAACCACTTGAAAGCAAAACGTCCACCTGTCTAACTGTCCGTCCGTCTGTCCGTGTACACCACTAGTACACCACCGTGTACACCACCTAAACCGTAAGAAGGATTTTTTTCAAATTGAAGAAGCCACTGTCGATCTGGCTCGACTCGAATCTTTGATATTTTTGAAAATGATTCTATAAAATAAAGTTTCAGGGTATAAAGTTAACATGTAATACAAATATATGTAATGTATAGTAATGTAAATGTAACGTTTATATAAAGCCTCTCGGACATTTTGAAATTTTTTCCAAAACCGTTCAAACTATTTTCTTTAAGTTTCCTGTAAGAATAGAGGAAAATTTTTTCACTTGTGAAGATGGCATACGTCCGATATTCGCGGTTCACTCTGATTTTTCGAAAATTACTAAATTTTTAATGTTTTTGACGTCTTCCTACATCTACAAATTTAAAGATAGAGATTTTTCCATCAAACGAAATTGGTTCTCCATTTGTTTTTCATAAGTTCTTTCATTGTCATGTAATTTTTTTTTACGTTTTAGTAGTTTTTTCGCAATATTGAGTGCAATATTTGCAATTTTAAAAAACAAGATTTTCTCAAAATGACTCCAAATTTTTTTAAAATTTCGGTAGGAATAGTGCTATATGTACTCTATGAGAAGAAATAAGACGTCAAATTGCTCTATTATTTTGTTTTTGCGAAAAGTACAAAAATGCAGTTTTTTTACTTCTATCTCGCGTCGTTAATATTTGCATTAGTGGCAAATTGTTTATATTATTACATTTATCAGTACATGTGCTTCAAATAATGTCAAGTAAAGTTTCTCGAAAACTGAACCATTTTCTATGAAACTAGCTCAAAATTCCACATTTACAGAAACGCTTAAACGCCATTTTCTCGTAAACTGCTCGAACTTTTTTCTTTCCGAACGAATAGTACTAATTGCACTCTTTAATACGACATAAAGTTAATTTGGG
Source organism: Acheta domesticus (assembly GCA_031308135.1). Lineage (NCBI taxonomy): Eukaryota > Metazoa > Arthropoda > Insecta > Orthoptera > Gryllidae > Acheta > Acheta domesticus. Next base: position 153,581,699 of record JAHLJT010000631.1, on the reverse strand, counting down.
TGTATTATTTTGTTTTTGTTTTTTAAATTACACAAATGTAATTTTTGAAAGACCTCTGACACTGTGAATATGCACATTTACAGCAATTTGTAAACTCGGTTGCATTCGTGAGTTGATGTACTAAAAATGAGTTCTAATGATGTTTTTGAAAACGTAAAAATTTTCTGTGAATGGGAGCTCCAAATTTCGCATTTACAGTAGCACTTAAACGCCAAGAAAATTGCCATTTAAGTGGACATTTTATTGTTCTTTAATGTTCCAAAATTAATATATGCGTTCTACAATTAAGAAAGGGAAAAAATTAAGAAAATGTCAAAAAAAGTACTTTGGACTGCGATAGATGGCAGCTGGCAAGAATATGTGGGAAGTCTGATTAGCTAGCCGAGACCAAAGAAAATTGAAAACTAATACGGGAAAGTTTGTGCCATTTTGTATCACCACTAGTTCTACAATGTGACAACTTCGGCTGTCAATGGTTTGAAATAGCTTGATAGAATTTGGGAGAGCATTTTGAAGACTGAATGATGCGAGAAGCTCAGCATGTAGACTCGATATTTCGTCAGAACCTTTGGACAACATTCTAAATTTGCGCTATCGAATTCGGAAACTTAACCTTTTAGAAAACATTCTAAATTTGCGCTGTCGAGTTGATGCAATGACGTTGTCGTGTTGCGCATGACATTTAAATTGGAGCGCAAGGTCGCGCTGTTTTGAGGGCGGTTGCTGTCAGTGCATGTCCCAGGATAAGGCCCAACGGCAACGAGCTGGATGCGAGAGTATAATAATAATAATAATAATAATAATAATAATAATAATAATAATAATACTTTATTGCACAAAAAGTACAACGGCGAGTCTCAATAATTAAATTACTGCTTTTCAGACTAACCACAGTATCGCCACTCGCCGCCACTCGCAGGGAGTCAACCAGTGGAGCCTACCAGAGAAGCCGTAAGCGTGAGCGAGTAACTAGGTGGCTACGAGAGCGCTCAACGAGCGCAGTGACCAGAGACGGGGTCCAGCCTCCGAAAGCGAGTGGTCGGTGAGGAGGCTGCTGGAGCGCCCGGAGAGAGGCGACGCGAGCTTGTACGAGTGGTGGGTCTTGGTAGTGCCCACACACAACCCTAGTCGAGGAGGGCTCGGAAACGACGACTACGTGGGAGTGGAAGTGTCACCCTCCCACAGCGGAGACGGCTCGGCGAGGACCCTTGCGACGGCAGCCGTCGGTGACGGATGGTCGGTAGAGTTCTGCGGCGGAGCACATCCACTCTCTGGCTGCCGGGGGCACCGGCCTGGCGTGACGAACGACGTGTCACGCCGCTGAGGTGTAGAAGAGCTCATTAGGGAGGAAGTTATCTTAAGTTGAGGGTTTCTCACAACTGTATTGTTGGTTGAATAAATGAATGTAAGAGTAATAAAACTTTCATTTTCAAGGAATAACAGTCATTATATTTTCAGTTCGACGTAACTTTGCATCCAATAATATTCACTTATGTGTAACTTGTCGTTTAAGAGTCACTGTAAACTGTCATGTGATTCATGAATATTTACTGACATAATCTGTGATAAATACTTATCACGGTGAGAAATGTTACGTACATTACACAAATGATACATTTACTATTGATAAGTACAAACTTCAATTATAGCATTCAAGACACGTTTCAGCACTAAGGCATCAATTTTTCTCTGAAATGGAGTAGTAATGACATTTACACTATTCATATTTCTACACTAGTAATTTAGACGTTTTTAGTCATTTTAGTGCCCTCTTCCTTATTGTTAATTTAAATATACAGGCGAGTCAAGGTGTGGAACGAAATCAACGGCGTGTCGGTTATAATATTTGCAATTATTTCCTTTGCTTTCTACTTTCTCGCTAGAGAAAAAGCTCTGTGATGCTGCGCGAAAAAACGGCGAATTTTCGGCAGAAAAACACTTTTTGCAGGGCTCGGAACGGTAACGGAATAGGGGATATATCCAGTTCCCAAATTTAGAAAAAAATCTCTAACACGCGGTCTGTCCGTCTGTGAACAACGCTAGGAGCTAAACCGTTCAGCGGATTGGCTTCTTCGTTTCTAATTAATTTTGCAAAAATTCAAAATTTTTTCAGAGTCTTCCTACATCTACAATATTAAAGATTGAGATTTTATTCCTTAATGAAATCTATTACTTAACGATAGATTTTAAAATAAGCTCATACACAATTTTTCAAAAACATTGAGTTCTTTTCTCGTACTTTTGTGTGAAAATACGGGCGAGAAAGTATGTGCTTTTTAGCACCACTATTTTGACATTTGAAGATTGGATTCCTATAAAATATGTTTTTTGTAATTTTCTAATTTCCTCGAATAATGCGTGTAATTCCGTAACTTGCTGTGCATTTCCAAGAATTAAGGTGGTGTTGTAGATTAGGAAGGTCATTATTATCATTTGCAAACAGCGAGTGCACTGCAATTCTCTGACGACGGCTGTCGGGCCAAGGTTTAGAAGCTCTAATGTGGAGAATAAACACCGGATTGCGCTGATACCGCGCTGTCGTAATATGCTCCGCAATTCCTTTAATTCACAAATTTTTGTTTCACGTCATTTGTAGTAATAACAAGCTCTTGTATTCGACAATACACAGAAATATTCTCAGAACTTTGACTTACTTGAAGCACAACTTAGTACACATTATACAAGAATAAAAATTGTCAAGGAACTGTTGTGCAATAATGACTCAGCAAAATGACAAAAACAATAAACACATTTGTTCATCTAATACGGGAAAAGATGATTGTATATTTTTATTTTGCACATGAAATGATTCGCATGCAACATTAAAAGCATTGCATATTAGCCTATCAGGTAATTACATAAGCAGTGACAGGCAAAAGACAGGAACACAATCATTCATTTTTCTTCTAAAACGTTTGAAGTTGACAACGGCAAAATAATATGTGAGAACCATACGGAACTTGCTAGTCGGCGATGAAGCTCGTAAATGAAACCTGTGTGATATAGGAGCTCGTCACCCGAAACAGGTAATTGCTCCTTACGTAAGGCGACCGCAGCGCCGCTGTGCGGAAACAAGGCGCGGCGCTGTGTGGCGCGCGCGGGAGCTCCTTTGATGCTTCTGCCGGGGGGGGGGAGGGGGAGGGAGGCGAAGCTCAAGTGCAAAGGGGCGGGAGGGGTTGGGAACGAGCTGTCTTCGCAGTGAGACTCTACTGAGCACGCGCTTACTTTGGCTAGCAAACGGCTCTTGCTTCCTGTAAATGAAAACGGGTGACCTAAGAATCTCAGTTAAGTGGCATACCAATGTTATTTCGATAGCCGGAAAGCACCAATCGCGACAGAACCCAGAATCAACGGCGATGTAATTGAAGGAACATTATTTATATTAAAAACATATCGCATATATTTAGTAACCATATTTTGGATGTTTGTGTGAAAATATTTACGGTTTTTAGAGATGACAAGGGCATTTACATGATGAACATTTTCTGTGCATTCCGCGGGAACACAGATGCACTTGTCTTTTTTCTTTGAAAAATTAGTTAAATTTCTCAGATTACACAACTGTCTCTTTATCAAAAGATACTTAGAAAAGATTTTTAAAAGATTATGAGCATGTGTCGCAGTAAGTGTACCCCAATTTTCTACAAAACCACTAACAAATGCAAGGATTCCAAAATGTATGGTCCAATCCAATAAGCGTTTTTTTATTTTCCCTTATACATACGTATATACGGAGTAATATACGTAGTATAGGGAACGTTTTGTAATGTTGCACGAAAATACGTCAAATTTTCGGCTGTAAAAATTTCATTGCTGTCTTCTGGTAAAGAAAAATGAAATAAAACCAGTTGCTAAAATAAGAAAAAATTCCCTAATACGTGGTGTCGCCAGAATCCCCGTTTCTTCTGTCGGTCCTTGATACCAAAAAACCGATTGAAAGCAAAACGTCCGTTTCTCTGTCTGTCCCTGACCGCCTGTGAACACTACTAACGCCTAAACAATAGTAGGATTTTTTGCAAATTCAAGAAAACCCTGTCGATCTAGCTCGAGTTGAAGTTTTGAGATTTTAAAAAAGATTCTATATAATTTGGGGATACTTTACAGGAAGCCCCACGGGCATTTACAAATTTTCTTAAATACGACTTCAAATTTTTCTTTAAATTTTTCGTAAGACTGGAGTAAAATACACTTAAGGTAGCATAGGTCCGATTTTCACGTTTAACTCTGAATTTTGGAAAATTGCAAAATTTTGATCTTTTTGGCCTCTTCCTACAGCTACAAAATTAAAAATAGAGATTTTTTCTTCAAATAAAGTTTGTCCTCAAAAGTGTGTCCCTTCATTAAGGTCATATACACTTTTTGAAAATGTTAATAGTTTTCGCGCAATATTTCGCGAAGTATATGCTATTTCAAAAAATTACAAAATCAACATTTTCTCAAAAAACGGCTGCAAATTTTAATTAAACTTTTCGTAATTATTGGGTCAAATGTACTCTATAGAATGACGTAAACGTCATTTTGCTCAATACTTTTGTTTTTCCATAAATTACAAAAACCGTTTTCTTATCTTATTCTCACGTTAATGGCAATTTGATAACATTATTATATTTCTAAGAACATGTGCTTTAAATAATCTCAAGTAAAGTTTCTCGAAAACTCAACAGTTTTCTGTGAAATTGCCACACACTCTTTCTTGCCAGCTGCCATCTATCACCGCCAAAAGCACATTATTTTGTCATTTTCTTAATTTTTCGGTTTCCTATTGTTAGAACGAAATAATAAAGAACACAAAGAATATTAAAAAACACAAAAACCTAGTCCTAAATGGCAATTTTCTTTTAAAAATTATGTGCCGTTTTAAAGAAAATTGCGTTTTCGCGCTACTAAAAATGCGAATTTTGAAGCTCATTTTCACAGAAAATTTTTGAGTTTTCAAAATACTGTATTTGAAACACTTACACTCACAAATATAATAATATTTACAAATTGTTGGTAATGTGCATATTAAAGATGTGAGAGATTTTTCAAAAAAATTACATTTATTTAATTTTTAAAAAACAAAAAAAATCTCAAAATAAACTTTACGTCATATTAAAGAGTGTAATAGCACTATCCGCTACAAATGTTTGAAGGTAAGATTTGCAGCCATATATGAGAAAATTGGCGTCTGAGCGTTTCTGAAAATGCGGAATTTTGAGCTACTTTTCACAGAAAACGATTGTGTTTTGGAGAAACATTACTTGACGTTATTTAAAGCACATTTACTCGTTAATATAATAACGTGCGAATATCGCCGCTAATGTAAATATTAACGACGTGAGAGACAAGTCAAAAAAATTATTTCTTTGCAAATTTTGAAAAAAACAAAACAATAGAGCCATATGGAGTTAATGTCATCTCATAGGGTACATTTAACAATATCCCAATCGAAAGTTTAAAGAAAAATTTAGAGCCGTTTTTGTGAAAATCTTGTTTTTGTATTCTTTTAAAATTGCACATATTACACGCAATATTGAGCGAAAAGTACTAAAATATTCAAAAAAATGTACATGATTTTAAAGAAAAACCTCACTATAAAGAACAAATTTTATTTGAAGGAAAAATCTCTATCTGCAATTTTTTTCTGGCACGAATTTTTTTCTGGCAAAAATTGGTCATTTTTTCGCGCAGCATTACATAACTTTTCCTATCTACGTATATTACTCCGTATATACGTGCGTACACGGGAAAGTAAAAATGACCTCTAATGATGTTTTTCGAAAACTCAAAAAGTTTCTGTGAAAAAGAGCTCCAGATATCGCATTCACAGAATCGCTTAACCGCAATTTTCTTAAAAACGGCTCCCAATTTTTCAAAGAAAATTGCCATTTAGGTCGACATTTTATTGTTCTTTAATGTTCTAAAATTATTATATCTCTTCTACTTTTAGGAAAGCGAAAAATTAAGAAAATGTTAATACAATTTACTTTGGACGGCGCTAGATGGCATCTGGCAAGAATATGTGGGAAGTCCGAATAACTAGCCGAGACCAATAGAAAGAGAAAACTAATACGGGAAAGTGTGCGATTCTGTAGCACCACTAGTTAAAATTGTTCTTGTTCGACACTTGTGTCTTTCGAGGAATTTAAGGTACATTTTAATACAGAGCGTTTGACCAGTCTGGAGGTAAGTAAGAAGATAGTTGCGGGGTAGATGGGTAGGAATGAAGGTAGGGCGTGGTGGATGGAGAGATTGCCTAGAAGTTAAGAAAATTTCAATCGGTCGTTTGGGAAGCTTGATTTAATGCGTTGTTGGTTGTTGCTACGTAACTTAAACATTGTAGTCCAGGGAGAGTTTGGTAAGTTGTTGAAGAAATTCTTCACCAGATATTTTGCCGACTCCTTGAATTCTAACAATTAATTCTCATCTAACTGTTGATTGAGGTTGAAGTATGGTGCGTTTAGTGTTGATCTGAGATATTTATTTTGGATTTTGCTTAGCATGTTGATAGTACTTGGTGCATCTTCTCCCCATATTGGGTATGCATACATTGAATATCATTGTTGGTATTGTGCTTGATTTAAAGATTAATAATCTGCATTCTACTCTCAACGGTGATCGATGATATGTCATTGATGCTAGCTTGATGATTTTAATTTTTGTTTTGTCTACGGTTACATTTACATAGGGTTTCTAGGGAAGTCTTTTGTCGAAATACTTCTAAATTCTAAGCGGGGAGATTGACCACGAAATTTTATTCAAGATTCCCGATAATCGCATAGGCCTGTCGCGGTTCTCGTACTGTTAAAAAAGTTTCCCATGGCCCCATGTCGATGCTCATACCAGTGCTCAGGGTAAAAAAAAGTTTCTCAAACACTCTCAAATTGCACATACTGCTGTCTATGAGACCAAGATTTAAGGGATTTTAGAGATAGCGGAAAAGTGTTAATAATAATTGTATAATATAATATTCTGTAATCGTTATTAAAATTAGGGGAAAATATGTGCTCTAAAGCGACTCTACTTTAAATAATAGTGTATGAAATAATATTTCATTAATTTTTTGAAACGTCAATTGTAATTTGACAATTGCAATAGAAATGTAAATAAATAAACATGCTTAGGCTTGTAAATTATTTTCTGGATAAAACAGACTGAAACTTTGTGCATTGCCTTTTTTACATTCTCGTGTACGTGGTTTGATGGAATCATAGATTTATGTTAATTATGCATCACTGTTTCGGCGTCATGGAATTTTTCTACTTAATGTATTAGAACAAATATTTTACTACCGAGACCCAAGCCACAGACACACATACAGCGACACAGAATAAAAGAGACACACACAATCAGGCAAAGACGCCAGAGATAGGGACAAACAAAACGAGACAGAGACACACAGAGACATATATACAGACCAGACAGGCAGACACGCCGATGGAGAGACGGACAGGCGGAGAGTTAGCCTGCGGACAAGCCAACAGACGAAAAGACAGTCAGATGGTCACACGGACGGACAGATGGACCCAGATACGGACAAGCCGACAGACGGACAGAACCACATGCGGCCCCACAGAGGAGAGACACACAGACGGATTCACAGGCGCAAGAACACACACGCAGATGGACGGGCGCTGGGATGGACGGACAGACACGGACACGTTTTGATGTAAGACAATTTTTCGATATCAAAGAACGCTAAAACATGAATTTTGTCATAAAGTATTAGAAAAAATAATTCACTACAAATGGAAACAAGAATTATTCACTTTTTCAGTATAAGAGACATACAATACGAGTTCTTCTGTGGAGAAATCGCCCCTATGTGCGCAATTTTACAATACTTTTCCTGTAGAAGGTAAGTAGTATTCAAGAAAGTAGAAGTGTATGCACCATTTGTTAAACTATATCCTGAAATAATAGATAAACTTAAATTCCATAAATATAGCGAAAAGGGTGGTGTGTAAAAAGTGAAGTAACGTTACTTTTCAGGTACGAGACATGCAAAGCAAATGGCGCATGAAAATATGCCTCTTTGCCTTGTTGGGGCGTTTGCGCCGCCGGCGCTAGAAAGTTGCTCATCGCTTGCCCAAGCTGAGTCATTCTCGCGGAGATACAAATACGCGGTGCAGTGATCACAAAGATAGTGCATTATTTCATCTTCGGTATGATATAATAATATATCACCTACAGTGTTCGTATGTCAAATCTGTCAATCCAAGAAAATTAATCATTGAAGTGTGCCGTACTTGGAACGGTGATGCGGAAACGTAAAACTAGTGGTGCTTTAACACCGCAAACTTTGTCGCATTTTTTTGTAACGTTTTCGCTATACTATATTGTATTGTGTTATAATATTGCGTAACCTGCAATTACATGTTTCCAACCAGTAATTTTTTCCACACTGAGATCGGAATTAAGGTTCTTAGTTCTAGCATGTCATCCATATTACCCCGGCACCATTAGCCTCTGAAGCTAGAGGTAGCACAAACTTCTCAAAGCTTTAAAAAGAAAGTTTGTATTTGCAATATTCAAAAATACATAGATTTTAATTGATATCATTTAAAGTATTTTCTCGTATATTTCTCAAATTGAGGAAAACAATTTAGCCGTTTTTTAGATGTTTTTAATTGCCTTTCTATCGAGCAAAAATTACGCGAAAACTATTAACATTAGATCGTCCAGAGGCATCATTTCGACTCCTAGCGCTCTTTATATGCTTGTAACGTCTTCTTTTTTGAAGATAGAATTTTGTGATTTCGTGACTTTTCACCAATTTCAATTATTTACAGTATGTTCAAAACTAAATCGTGTAGTATACATATTTCATGAAAAATTATCAAATTTACTTTGAACGCCCGCAAGGCGTCGTTTCTACTCCTTGGATACTGACCTGATCTTGTAGGTTTTGTTTCATATATTTCAACGCTGAAAAATATTTAAAGTGTCTCCTTGTATTTCAGATACCTTCTTAAGAAATATGCTAACATTCCTTCCGCTTTGGAGTGGTTTGAGATGTTCTTGTACAAAATGCGTGTAAAGACTTGAATCGTGTGTACAGCAAGTGGTTGTGTTTTCGAGAAACTTTACTTGACACTATTTAAAGCACATGCACTCGAAAATATAATAATGTGAAAAAATCGCCGCTAATATAAATATTAACGACGTGAGAGACAAGTAAAAAAATTAAATTTTTCCAATTTTTGAACAAACAAAAGAAAAGAGCAATATGGCGTTTTGTCATCTCATAAACTCATACATTAGGCACTATACCTACAGAGAGTTTAAAGAAAAAAATTAGAGCCGTTTTTGAGAAAACCTTGTTTTTATATTTTTTTTAAATTGCATATATTGCACGCAATATTGCGCGAAAACTAGTATAATTTTAAAAAAATGCATATAACCTTAACGAAAGAACTTACTTTGTGCAACAAATTTTATTTAAAAGAAAAATTTGTCTTCAATTTTGTAGTTCCAGAAAGACGCCGAAAAAAAAATTTAACTTTTGCAATTTTCGAAAATTCAGAGTTATCCATGACCATCGGAGCTATGCCACCTCAATAAATGTATTTTACTCTATTCTTAGAAGAAATTTAAAGAAAAAAATTGTAGCCGTTTTTGAGAAAATTTTGAAAATGTCCGGGGGGCTTCATGTAAAGTATCCCCAAATTTTATAGAATCTTTTTCAAAATCTCAAATCTTCGACTATAATCAGATAGACCGGGGAAAATCCATTTTGGAAGAAATCGTACGTATGGTTTAGGTACTAGCAGTGTTCACAGACGGACGGACGTCAGACAGACGGGCAGACGGACGTTTTCCTTTCAATTGGTTTTTCGGTATCAAGAACCCACAAAACAGGGTTTCTGGCTACACTGCGTGTTATGGGATTTTTTTCTTAATTTAGCAACAAGTTTTATCCCCTTTTTTGTTATCACGGCCCGGCAATACATTTTTTCCGCCGAAAATTGACCATTTTTCGCGCAGCATTACAAAACTTTCCCTATACTACGTATATCACTCCGTGTATACGTACGTATACGGGAAAGTAAAAAATGTATATCTGTACCTCTATTTCATGGCCCAATCATATAAAAACCGCTGCCTCGTGGCTGGAAGTCATTATTTGTAAGGCTACGGCACCAAGCCAATGACGTGCAATCAGCTCTGTCTTTGCATAAAGGGATCTGTACGGCTGTTTGACATAGAGGAAGAATTTGTGACCATAGTTAACTGTGTGTAGTTGTGAGGAATATACTCAAAAGAAAATGGAACCAATAGTACGAAAAAGTCCGGACAATTATGTAGCACAATTACCTTCAAAAGTCCTGTCACTCTGACTGGCCTTCCTTCTGTGAACAATATTAGCGTCTAAACTATTTGTAGGATTATTTCCAAAATACATATTCTCCAACCGATCTGGCCTGATTTAAGGTCCTGAGAATTTGGGGAGTTCTTAATAAGAAGCCCATTGAATAGTTTCAAAACTTTCTAAAAAATAGTTCACAATTTTTCTTTAAATTTTTTCTGGAACGGAGTGATGATGGCGCACGTCCAATTTACACTATGAACATAGAAATTTCGAAAATTGCAACGGTGTCAATGAATAAGACACCTCTACATTACACTTTTATAAATTTTATATATATATATATATATATATATATATATATATATATATATATAAAATTGACCATTAATTAAAATCCTATATAAATCCTATAAATTTTAATCCATTTAAATCCTATATATATATATATATATTAATTTTAAATATATAATATAAATTTCTTCCATATTACATATCCTTACAAAAGGATTATTTTGAGGCTAACGCTGAGCAAGAGACGTTGAGAATTTTCTCTGTTCATGCCGCAAGTGTGGGTTCGCTTGGGTTGAGTTGTCCGTTGAGCAGCATCGCCGGGTAGGGGGGGGGGCGAGGGCTGGTGGCGATCCAAAGACGCTCATCCGTGATGGGTTGCGTGCCGGGCGCCCCGGTCCAGCCAGCCACTCACTCACTCGCACGCGCACGCACACGCTCCCGGGGCCACCGCGACACTCGAAGACCTTCACTCCAAGCGGACAGCACACGTGCGAATTCGCAGCGCCTTATTATCGGGACCGGAATTCTTATAAAATAATATATACCTAAAAATTACATAAATATATCGCCCAGGGCTGTCCAACTTAGAAGGGTTTATGGGCACAATAACATTTTTCAAAGTAGTCACGGGCCGCACAAAAAGATCCGGCGGGCCGCCTGTTGGAAAGGCCTGATGTTATAGACTAAAAATGTTCAAAATATGAAGGAACATATGAAATAACGATTAGATAAATAGATTAAAATAGTGAAGATAACACATTAATTGAATGTTTAATTTCCATTAATAGTGTGGTCAAAGAACTAAGTTGTAGTATTTGCTAAAGGACTAGATTTAATCATGTACAAAAATTGAATGAATGAAATTTATTGTGTTGCTAAACGTTAGATCCTCAATTTTTTTCTGAGGCTTTTTCTCTTGGCAAGTTACAAAGCAATGCTTGCAATGTTCAAATATAAAACTGATCCTCTTTATTGCTCAACATAGCTTTGAACTGGGTAAAACGCCGCTCAACATCAGAAGTAATAACGGTGACCGTTTGGAACTTTGGAATACATTGTAGAACGAAACAGATCTACTTCTAAAGACGATTCACCAATTTTTGTCACAAAAAGCCAAAAATAATCTTTTAGAAATAATTTTAAAATAATGTAATATGAGAGACTGAGGATTAAATTACGAAATATGCAAAAGGGAATGTATTTTGATTAAATATATTAAAATACATTCTATATCTGAAAACATTGAAAAGGATAAAATTCAAATAGATTTGAAAACACTTCTAAAAGCCTAATTTGTCAACTTAGCTCCAAAGTTTGAACACGGAGAAGCAAATATGTAATTCCACACAAATATAAGTCTAGCTAATTACTTACCCACAACTGTAGTCGCGCGTTCACATTGATATAACTATATGTTACGGCACACATGAGATATATAATATTGGAATTTTGTTTAAAATATTTTAAATTGTTTTTAACGTCTACAAAAACGTTTGTACATTTTACATAATGAAACACTTTAGTCATCAGTGAAGCAAGTCCCTTGATCTTGCTTTGCGAGTTGAGGACTACTTAATAAAAACACGATTCAATTCGAGATCATTGTTCGACAAGATTTAACATTTTCGTCCAAACGACCGAGGCCTCCTAAGGGCCGACTTCGGATGGTGGTGGGTTTTCGACACTAGCTAATAACTAGATCAAATTAAGCCACTGTCTGGAGGATACTTCCAGCAGCTGGCTGCTATGATAAGTAGTTTTCCGTGGTTTCGCTGATCATTATCAGCCGGCTGCCCTAACAATTAAACCAAGGATTGCTTGTGAACCACCCTCTTCGTTTTCCTATCTCCTTCCCTTAAAAAATATTTACATGCCTACACTACTACATACGTCGGAAGATCAGTTGGAAGCTTAGAACTCGTTCCTATTGGGGGAGACACGTGGACGGGGAATTCTCCCGGAAGCCGATGCGCAGGTCGGCGCGGGATCATAACATTCCATCGCCCCCTCATTAAACGATTCATTTAACTATCTGTATGGACTAATGTCCATAGCATTTGGCGGGCCGGAAACAATAAACCTATCAATCAATCGCCCAACGATCGCTTACGTAAAGGGAGCGTCGCACACACAGAGCCAGGGTGCTCACGTGACGCGTTTTCGTTTCGGAACAAAAAAGTAGCTACATTTCTATTATTCTCTTCCTACATGTTCTGCTCATGAATTTCACTTGGTACGAATAGCAAACTTTCCAAGACGCATTAAATAATAATTTCCCTAAAAGAAGTTCAAAGCCCCCTCAACTAATAATTTCGTGTATATTCCTTTCTCTTTTCCTATTTCTCGTCAGGTCGCATTCTTTGAGTTGATTTATAAAAATAAAATTTAATTGTACCTAAAATTAAACAATTTTAAAAAAGCGGGAATGGGAGGCATACCGTAACTCTTCTTTCGCTTAATGTTATGAAATGTATTTTTGGACATTATAATGAATGGTAAACGAACTGATGGTAAAAACGTTTAAAACAATTGGAGAGTTTTCGAGAAATTATTGTTTACATATTCTTGGAAAAAAGTCAGGTTGTGCTTCAAAATTTCTCGTCTCATATTTTTTGAATTGTACATCGCATCATTACAAAATCAAATATTGGATGATAAAAATGATTTAGAGAGATGTATGGATTTAAAAGTCGAGATGTAGGAGAGATTCGGAAAATACGTTAACTTTTCCAATTTTCAAAATTTCAGAAGTTTTAGTGAAAATTGAAAATATATCGTTAGAAAAAAGTGCAATCATTTGTCGAAAAATTTGAATCAATACCCTCGACATTGAAATATTTCAATTATTTTCGGAACGGTACAACTTGACATTACTCGTGACATACTAAGTTCAAGCTCAAAACCTTCTAACGCAAGTTAGGGGTATCACATCTATCAACTAACCATCCGTCGCGATATTTGGGTATAAAACTTCATATATCTATCTCCTCGACACCTGCACCAATCTTAAACCTTCCTTACAATAAGAATAATAGATCTGAATCCTGACGGGTGAGTGAAGTTACAGCTTGCAAACAACTTTAAACAGGGATGTTTCTATCAAATATTTGACTGTTGAGATGATTTTAATATTTCCATCGCTATACTTCAGTACAGGCTAAAGAAAATTGTCTCAATTTGTCAAGTTCTAAAATATCAATAAGTATAAATGAAAATCCTCGAGGGACTGTAGATCTAACGACAAGAAATAAATGTAAAAAAGACATGATGCGGGGCGTCGAGTCGTCTCGGTCTACGGGGGTGGGGCGTAGAGCGCCCGTGGAAAATGCCAAGCAGTTGGTCTTCTCGCCGCACGCCAGCAACTTCCAGATATTCTTAGAGATCGGTCGGCACATTAAGGTCTGAAAACGGCGCATGTCTTACATCGTCTGACCGGGAAATCTTACGCTTCGAGTCCCGATGGCGGCTGGATTTTCGACACCAGCTACGTTGCTATGTCAAGGTCAGCAGGTGTCTGAATTCTAGCGGCTGGTTGTTATGATTGGTAGTTTTGTAAGGTGTCTCCGATCAACTCCATGAATCCGTTCAACAACTCGATCGAATGCCGTAAAAGTACCCTAACAAACGGACCACAGACTGCGCGCGATTTTCCTTCCTTTTTCTTGTTCTATCGTCACCCCTTACTTCCACCCACTGCACTGACATGCACAACACTATCTCACTAGTCGGAAGAGCAGTCGGGCGTTTAGAGCTTATCCCGCTGGTGGGAGGTACCTCGATGGGGAAAATCCCCGCATGCTCACGTAAGTCGGCTCCGGATATGGCCAGCCAGCTGGGGAAGATCACCCACGTCCAGCGATGAAAGCATGCACTACACTTACGGGTCTAATAGCTTTAGCCGTTGACGCACGCGCAATCACTAATCAATCAATAAAAACGTGGTTTTCGTGGCGTGGACGCGATTACCTGTTGCAGGAATCTGCGAACCCAAACCCCTTCTCCGAAGGGAGGTTTTAGTTCAGTATTTCAGGAGTAGCAATGTTTAATTCGAAATTATTTAAAAAGGAAAAGTTCAACATGGGTAATGCATGGATTTGAAAAGAAGTGATTCGCGGAAATGAATAAATCTTGAATGCGTTTTCCTGTTTGCCTTAATGGTTGGAAGTGTCGCGAGAGCGGAGAACGGGTGTAGGCCGCGCGTTGGTGGCGCCGCGCGGCTACGGAGAAGACGCCCGCGCGGTTCGCCCGCTTATATAGAGTGCCCTGCGGACGCTCTGCTCTGCTCTGCCCGCCCCCGCCCCCGCCCCCGCCCCTCCTCCAGAGCGTCGTTGTGCAGGGGCAGCCGCTGCCCGTCTCCTCCTCCTCCTCGGCCTGAGTGCCCGCGTCTGTCGCTCCGGCTGTTCGCCGCCCCTGCGTATTGAACTCAATTGCGTGGTGTAACGCGGTGCACCTTGAAAGTAAGAGCGTTGCCGCGGAGGGGCGGCGGCGGCGGCGGCGGCGGCGGTGGCGGTGGGGTGGCGCGGCGGCGAGGCATGCGGATTACGACCCACCGCCGCCGCCGCCGTCGGCCCCCCACCACCGGCGTCCCCGCCTCCCGCCAGCGGGGGAATACGGATGCTCCCGTTTCGAACCACATGCGGGATTAGTGTAACGCGGGGGGGGGGGAGGGGCGCGAGACGGCCGTCAGCTGATCCACGCGCCCCCGAGTATAAATAGTAGGTGCAGATCCCACCGGGCATCACACCTCCTCGTGGGCTCCATCAGGACATCTGCCGACTGCAGCTCCGCACTTTTGCTAGGTCTTCGCCACCAGCCATGAAGTTGGTGAGTGCCTCACTGGCGTCTTGCGCCCTTCTTCTGTATTTGTTCTCCAGCTATCAGTTTTCAAAGGATTAATTACTAATTTTTTTGGAAGATATATTATTTTTGAAAAATCTTTGTTTTCCGATGTGAATTCAAAAATATCCTACTGGCATTTATCTTGCTTCAACTTCCTCTACATCGCTTGCTTTGACTCTCCCAAGTAATTATTTCGAATATTGCAGTTCTAGTAACCACTTTTTGATTAAACAAATATGATGATGCGTTCTGATGATCGTTTTTCTAGAATGAGTATATCTTTTGAGAAAGGAAACTGTCTAAATGAAATGGACTCGGTATTTTTTTAAACTAGTTTACCTGATACGTTTTTGAAATAAGAAATATAATTCAGTAGTAAAAACTAGGGTTCAATGTACTTACGAGGAAAGAATGAAATAGGATTCATAGAGATGTATTATTATATTTTTTATTTTATTTGAGATCGGTATTGAAAGGCATTGAGTGTCAGATGGTCAAATTAAGCTTGCGAATCTTTTCTGTCCCATCTCATTTGCAATTATTCTGCAGCACAACGAACTAAGCTTCAGAAAAACGTAATCAGAGTTATCCAAAAGGGTAACTACGAATATTGTAGAAACAAGTTGTATAGACGTCATAAAATATTTTCAGAATTAGAATTTCGTATATGATGAAATTAGAACAGGATAACCTAATTTTGAAAGAAAATAATTCTGAAATGCATTGAACATTTTATGAGAATCAGTCCAACAAGCTAGAGATCCGCTAATCTCCTTGAGACTACAGTACCTGGAAACCGTCGATGTATGAGTTGATGCCATTTCGAGCTGGAAAAGAAGCCGGTCTATTTGAGGGAGGGCTTCGAGAAATCCAAAGTCGGCCGCGAGTGGTTGCACAGCGACCGCCTTGACGAGTGGCCGCCCGGGAGGGGACGGCGCTGCGGGAGCGGAGGCACTAGAGAGTTTTTGCACAGCGTGAAGCACTGTAGCGTAGACCACTTTTGGGCCTCTGCGCGTGCGCCTACTCGGACACCAAGTGATAGAGGACCTCACTATTCCGTGGGATTTAGCAGGCGACTTATGTGGAATGCCAATCGGTCACTCGGTCATGCAATTGGGAATTCGTTCCCGACAGAGTATGACGCTAACTCTAGATGCCCATGATGCAACATATTGGTGGGGTTAATATGATTTTATTAATGTCTGTTTATTCCGATATTAGTTATATTTATTTAAAATAATAATTATGTAATTATATAATTATGTGTACAGATCAGTGGTTGCTGGGCAACTCTCTTTAAACAACCAGAAATCAAGAGAATGTGACATGAGTATTTAGCGCACCCTCTGCTGCCACAGATCGCGACTGCTTCCTTTTAGAACAAAACGTCGAGCAAAAGCTTTTTAGAATGACCCGGCGGTGGTCACTTGCCTGCTAAGCAGAAACCTGTCACGCTGCGCTGCGCCACGCTGAGCAGAAACCAGTCCATTAGCGCCGTGTGCAATCGCCAGCGCGCTGCGTGCGCCCGGGTCGCCGGGGCCAGCGCTCCTAGTGCGCCTCTCCGCCACGCGGAAGCGCTGCGTCCGCCGCCCTCGCCCTCGAGGCACGGCGCCGCCGCGCCGCGCCGCTCGGCGATCGGTCCAGGCTTGAGAAATGGACAGCTCACGAAAGCTGCGATTCGCGACGAGGAAGTAAAAATGGAGAGGCGCGGGGCAGCGGGCCCACCGCGCCGATTCATCTCGGGCCGAACCGACGCGCGCTCCGCGGGGGCGTTATTTTATCTCCTCTCGCGATTCTGGATAGGAGAGAGTCGATAGATTTCTTTGCTCAGAACTATCTTTCCGCGATTACTTCACGGGATTGTAACGGCGCAAGAAATCCACTAAGACACGTCGACAATTTGGGAATGTTTATTGTGTCCGCGCGGTCTTGCATTGAGCAGACATTCCCCCAATTACCTAAGCTTTATGTACTTTATTAGATTTAATGGTATTGTTTAGAAAGGTTTCAAAAAAAGCAATGTCGTTATCTTACCTTGCAAATTTATTCGTAGCCTATGTAGATACAATTTTGCCTCACAACGCCAAAACATTAAAATGTGCATTCTTAGAATTTTTTGTTTCGTATTGTTTGCAAGATATGGCGTGTATGTCAAAACCAACCGGTTTTGTTCATATCGTTTCTTTACTATTTGCACAAATCAATAGCACTACTAACAGCAATAAAACTATTTGCAGAATTCTATCCATATTATTAACTACTAAGTATGTGAATTAAATGTTTGGCATATTTCCTTTCACGTAGCAGGTATAAGATGTACTTTTGTTTTAACTACAGAGGCAGAAACAGTCGGCCACGTTTCTCTATGTTCAGTTTTTCTAATGCACAAAATTTTACATTTAGTTCTTCGTAACAAAAATGAACATTGTTTCTCATCTGGCTGAACGGAACAAAGCCAGATTATAGAGCACTATTACAATAACTATAAGACACATGGCAAACACAATCACTCCAAAATCTATGAAGCCGCTGTTGACAAGACGTGCACCAAGATATCAAAACGAGGAATGGTAATAAACTTTCCAGAAGAAAATGGTCATAGCCGTAATTAAAGACAAATATCCTTATTCTTACGTTAATACTCCATTCTGCATTAGATACTTTTACTGACATACTGATACTTTGGAAAACAGGAAGGAAAGGACGCAATTGAAGAACGAAGAGAACGACCAAGAGTACCCATCTGGCGATCTGTGTGTCCCTGCGCCCCATGCTTTCCGCCAAGAGAGACCGGAAAAAAAATGCTAGAATGTCTAATCTAATTTGACTAAAAGTCTTATTTGTTCACCTGTAGTGTCCAACAGAAAAGATATGTATGTAAGTAAGGGGAGAAAATAGGACAAGGAAGAGGACAGAAAGTTCGCACGCGGTCCCAGGCCCGTTTGTTGGGGTATTCCTCCGGCATTCGCTTGGGGTTGTTCGGAGAAACCACGGAAAACTACCAATTCGAGCAACCGTCCACTTGAATTGTCCTCCAGACAGCGACCGAATTGGGCTCAGCCCGCCGCCGCGCCGTCGGGAGGGTGTTGCCGCGTGACGCCGTGCCTGTTGCCGTGTCGCAGGTGCTGTTAGCCGTGATGGTGGGCGTGGCGTGTGCCGCGCGCCTCGAGAACACCTACCTGCCACCCGCCAGCGCCTCCACCGCCGGCGGCTCTGCTAGCGCGGGGCTGGCGGCGCCCGGCCGCGGAGGCGGCCCTGGAGGCTTCGGCGGCGGCGCTGGAGGCGGCCGAGGCGGCGGTGGCGCAGGAGGCTTTGGCGCTGGAGGCTTCGGTGGCGGCGCCGGCGGCGGCCGCGGCGGAGGCGGCGCTGGAGGCTTTGGAGCTGGAGGCCCTGGAGGCTATGGTGGCGGCGCCGGTGGCGCCGGTGGCCGCGGCGGCGGTTCCGGAGGATTCGGCGCTGGTGGTGCTGGAGGCGCTGGAGGTTTCGGCGCTGGAGGTGCTGGAGGCTACGGTGGCGGCGCCGGCGGCGGCCGCGGTGGTGGCTCTGGAGGATTCGGCGCTGGAGGTGCTGGAGGATTTGGCGGCGGCGCCGGCGGCGGCCGTGGCGGTGCTGGAGGCTTTGGAGCTGGATCTGGAGCTGGAGGCGCTGGTGCTGGAGGCTTCGGCGCTGGAGGCGGCCGTGGGGGCGCCGGTGGTGCAGGAGGCTACGGCGGCAGCCGCGGAGGAGGCGCGGGAGGAGCCGGTGGATTTGGAGGTGCCGGCGCTGGTTCTGGTCGCGGCGGCGCTGGTGGATTCGGCGGTGGTGCTGGTGGCGCTGGTATGACATTACAATAGCAATATATTTATTATTCTGATATATATGTATATATATATATATATATATATATATATATATATATATATATATTTGCAATCCCTGTAGTTTACGTTTTTCTTCGGTAATCGCATTTAGGATGGACGCCGATTCAACTAAAATGGAAAGGTGACATTAGTCAACCCCGTATGTATTTTCCAACGAATCAAAGACAGGGTGATAATATATACCCAGTTTCTTTAACAAATTTATTCCTGCATTATTTATATCAGTTCTAGAAGTAAAAAAATACGGTATAAAATTTTTCTCACTGTCATTTCCATTAATGTTAAGTTAATTGGGCTGTATGTTCCCACACTTGCCTTTCAAAGCAATAAAATTTTATAATGTCCCTTGTATCTCGAAGAATGGAAAGATCAATTTGTCTCGCATGGGAGGTATGAAAGTTTTTAAAGAAAGTGAGATCGAAAGGAAGTAGTGAAAGAATTTCAGAACTTCTAAAATAAATATTTGATTGATTATACATTATGCGTCTGTGCTAGTAGATACGTTTTCAGAGGAGGGAACATTTCTTTGAGTTACACTTTTGTTGTTGAAGATGATCTTTACGCTCTCACAATGGTTTCAGGTGGCTTCCGTCCTTCTGCTGATCAGATCCCCATCCTTAGCTTCACCAACCAGAACAACGGAGACGGCAGCTATTCTTGGAGGTGAGTCCGTAAAAAGTCTTAGAATGATGACTCGGCGAAATTTAGTATATTTCTTAATTCGACCGTAAAATTGAGTATAAATTTTTAAATTAAACTACACTGATAATTCACAGGCATATGTAAGCTACCTGTAAATTTACCTCGTTTTACAATCGACATAATGTTTCACGTCTAGTCAAAATAAATCCAAATTTTTAGAGTAAAAAAGCATTTTGAAACATTACTTTTACGATCTTATGCATTATTGTTAACTCTGAAGACGTTTGAAATCAAACACACCATTGCTTTGGTCACTAATGCGGTGAGCATTCATAATAGAATTATAAAGTCATTCAAAAAATAGTCTCAATTGTTTTTTAGTCCAAAATATGTTTTATCTTTAGTGAATGTTTTGCCCCTACTTCAAGGGCAATTAAGTGAAAATGACTCAAATCTTAATGTTAATTAAATGTAATTTTGAACGTTCCTGTAATGCAATCCTAGCGAACAGGAGGAAATACATGTTTCAAAAGCCCCTCTGTAGCCCTCTCAGCTGCGCACTTGCCCGCACGCTTGTTAGCGAGGAAGGGAAGTTCAGCCCGAAAGAACTAGATACCTAAAACACACGAGGCTTTGTAGCACACAATGTTTTGATTAGTTACGACAACAGTTCTTAAACGATAAATTTAACATATTAGTATTTTCCATTCTTTCCATATGAAAGATAATTTTCTGCAGTTAAAATCGTTTTAATATATATGGTTTTCCCAGAAGAGACAAAGTGGTCTTTGGGATGATTTCCTTTACTACGGTCTAGAAATACTGATTCACTTGATGATTGATATTGTTCATTATGCAGGTAATTAATTTTACTATGCAAGAAATTTTAATTCAATTTTCTTCATATGTTACGAAGGAATTAAGTTTGCAACGAATGAAGTCGCATTTACTTATCCAAATTTAAATGTTATTCTAGAAAATACCTCTCCATCTGAGATGTTTTCAATTTTTTCGCACCTAATAAAGGGAATTCGAAATAAGCGGAACTTTCTGCGCCTTTTTAAAAAATTCGTACTTTTTCCATTTTATCTTGAACTTGATATTTATTTAACTGAAATCCAAAGAACAGATTATTTGGAACTTCACTTTAAGTGATCAAAGAACAAATGCAATGATTTGCAATGAACTTTTCAGATATGAAATTCCAAAGAAATAAAAAATGTAATGAAACAGATACGGTTTCTTCACATAAGACATTTTTTTAGTGCCATAAACGTGAAAAAAATTGAAAAAAGCTCTAAAACTAGAAGGAGATTTAGGACTAGAAATTTACAGCTTCAAAGTTACATTTTTTTGAAAAAGAGGGAACAATCTCGACATCTGTTGTGCCTCGTGAAGGGCGCGAGAGTGAAGTGCGTGTAGCCGGGGGAGGCACTGCGCCGCCGCGAGCCGTTGGCCGCTGTGCGGTGGCGCTCGCGCAACGGGCGACGCGGCTGCGCATGCGAGACGCGCTCATCCCAGCACGCGGCGCTTTCACGCCGCTGCGCCCCACAAAGGCGCTCCTCCACGTTATGGGGAGGTCACGAGAGGTTGGCGTGTGATCAGATGCGCACGCTACACATGAGGTTTTTCCGCCTCACTACACCGGACTTCGGGTTGGGAGTGTTGAGAGTAGTTTAATCATTGGCAGATCCTTTCGGTTATGGTGTTATACAAATGTTCGGTGATAATACACATTGAAATTGCTAGAAATACCTTTCTGATTCTGACAACACTTGGTACCATACGTGGTACAGGTATGGTTGTAATCCCAACCACACAGTAACGCAGATTGAGCTATCTCGTTTGTGTTGAAAAACTAGTTTCTTTTCCACATTCATCCCTGTGCGCATCGATTCTGTAAGTCATGTCCATTCCACTATACGTTATTTTTTGTACGCAATTGCATTCCCCTTTGTGTATCAGCTACGAGACTGGCAACGGCATCAACGCCCAGGAGGAGGGCTACCTGAAGAACGCGGGCGCCGGCGAGGACGCGGAGGCGCAGACGGCCCAGGGCTCCTACAGCTACACCGACACCGACGGCCAGACCTACACCGTCACCTACATCGCCGACGAGAACGGCTTCCAGCCGCAGGGCGCGCACCTGCCCACGCCGCCCCCCATCCCCCCCGAAATCCAGCGCGCCCTCGAGCAGAACGCCGCTGAGGAGGCGGCCGCCGCGGCCGGCGGCGGCTACGGCGGCGCGGGCGGCGCGGGCGGCGCCGGCGGATACAGGTAATCCCCAAGGGACGCCACGAGCGGCCAGATACCTCAACAACTGACGACTTGAGTTGCGGTATACATCATGGTTTACATTAATAAATAGAAAAATATATAACAATAAAATCTCTCATAAATAGTTACAGTCTTCAAGGACGTGGAGAAGGGTCGAAAATTACCATTTTTTCCGATGAGAAAGCAAGAGATAGGAAAGGCCTATGGTAGGGAATCGTATATAATTAACATTCATATTGTTTATAACGAAGTTATGCTCAAATTGCTCGTAACAAAGTTGCATTCAAATGTGACATTAGCCTTTGATAGTTAAGCATTCCTGAATGCACAGATGTCCAATGGGTACGTGACATCACATTAGTTTCAGAACGTGACCTGCCAAACGTTTGTGCGAAAGAGGTTCCCTGAAAAACAAGGGCAAATTTTTGTGTGTCACTCGCGTATATGAAATTTACCACTACATGTTCATTAGCAAAAAGTTATTATTTTCAATCCCTCGAGTCGCCCTAGAAGTTAGTGACATTTATTCTAGAGTCACCTGCCATTTGTTACATTATGTTCCTTAAAAACCGGATCAGACCATATTACGTAGTTTTCAGTTATTGAAGGGACTTTCTTTTATTCTATCATATGCTCCTATGTAGCTCTCTTCCTCCCTGTTGGCATAGACATAACCCGTTCAGTTGTCTATTCGTGGGGGAGAGCAGCAAACATTGGTCGTATGATGTAGAATCTGTCTGGTTATGTAAATGGGAAGGATGATCCTCAGTTGCGAATTATTC
Source organism: Acheta domesticus (assembly GCA_031308135.1). Lineage (NCBI taxonomy): Eukaryota > Metazoa > Arthropoda > Insecta > Orthoptera > Gryllidae > Acheta > Acheta domesticus. The sequence goes on along the minus strand of JAHLJT010000631.1, from coordinate 153,558,717 downwards.
CAATTTGTTTGTGGAGGAGTAATGTGCAACGTGCGTGCGTGTGTATGTGCAGAGGCCCCGGCGCCGGCGGCGCAGGCGGCGCAGGAGGCTCCAGCGGCTACACCTCTGGCGGCGGCGCTGGCTCCGGGCCCGGCGGCTCGGGCTTCGGCGGCCCGCGCGCGCCGCCCAGCTTCTCCCCGCAGAGCGGCTACAGCTACTGAGCGCCCAGCCACGCGAGCGCCCGCCCGGGCGAGGCGGCGGCCGCCCCCGCGCCCCGCCCCACCCGCCCCACCCCACCCGCGCGGTGGGCGGGGGCGCGACCCCACCCTCGGCCCACCCCCCGGCCACGATCTCCGGCCGCCCGCCGCCCCGCCCCGACACGACCACGCCGCTGCCCCAGGACACCCGTTACGCCAGTTGATTTTTGTTTTTTATACTGTTATGCGCGTGCACTGTTTGTTTGAAAAAGAATTACTTGACATAAAGAATTCCTTTTACTTTTGTAAATAGATGCATTTGAAGCAAACAACACAACTTTGCTTGACCATTTGTATGAACAAATGTATATACTAGTTTTAAAAACGATTCTTTTTTCTTATGTGTCTATTTATTATTTTGTGATGAAGCTATTAACATGTAAAATATGAATGTATAAAAATATTTTATATTAAAGATGTGATGTTATCGTAATGAGTGTGAATTCTGTTGAGCGCTTCCCCGTTACTTTCCCAGTCCACTCCTGGCCCCCGCCACCGGCCAGCCGTGTCCGCGGTTATCTGTGCGCCTCCATCTGCCCCGCGCTCCCTTCCCACGTCTCCTCCACGGGCGCGTGGGGCGCTGCAAGCACCCGCGACGTACAGTCCTAGACACAGTGGTGTAAACGCCGCTGTTCAGAATTCCCTCACCGGATAGCTGCGCCAGGCAGAATTCAGCGACTGAAGAGAAATGATTGCGATTAGAAGCATGATGAAGGTGTTTTGATAATCTTAATATTGATTTTGCATAAATAGGCAGCTCCCAAAACACGGAATTTCGTCCAGTTCAAACTCTGGTATCTAACAGCTGAATACCAAACAACGGTGTCTAGAGAGCAGTTCAATGCGCAGCATCCCCGCCCCCGTCCAAAACGGGCAAAAACGAAAATGACTCCCAGAGTTTACGTGAAGTTCTTGCGCAACGTTTTCGACAACGCTGCCCTGGGAAGTGTGCGAATCTTCAAGAGGGTGATTAAGTTATTGCATACCATTGCGATACAATGACTCTTGCAATCTAATGAGAAGAAGGATCCATGCAATCCTTCTAAGTGGAAATTACCTCCTCCGCTTTGGTATCTGCTCCAGAGTCGTGCTGCCGTCATCTTTCCTCTTCGAGTTTCCAAGATAATCTTTCCGGATCTTGACTGTTGATGAATAACACGGGAAGCCTGTGGCGAAGGCAGAGTCCGAACGGAGCATTCTGAAATTATCTCGTAACCGCGGATAACGAGAGGCTAAATGCTCTCAGGCTGCGGGAGGAGCTGCGGGTGGGGGGTGGTTGCGTGGGACGCCGAGCACAACACGCGAGCGTCGGAAGGGAGGGGGCCGGAGGCGCCGGGCGAGAGTTATGCCAGAGCGCATAGTGCAAGCTACTAGACGTATGGAAGAATAAAGAGACGAAGAAGAAAAGGAGGAGAAGGAGAATGAAACGGGTATAGGACGCAAAGGTATGGAGCGGAGGCGTGATGCGGGGGGGGGGGGAGAAGGGCTGTCGTGACTTCGCCCGCGGTGAAAGCCTTCTCCGCCGCCCGTCAACATCGTCGCCCAATGACAATGGCCCCCGCCCGCCCGCGCGCGCGCGCGACCTCAATGACAATGGCGCGGCGCCCTCCCTCCTACTTATGTATGTATTCAGCTTAAATCCATAAATTGGCAAAGAGGTTGGCATAGTCTTGTTTCAGGAGTAGGTTTGCAACTATGGGACTGAAAACCCTTCACTGTGAAGTCTTTGAAATAGCGTTTTGAAGACATTGTGAATGTTACGAGAAACGTTTCATACATGAAGGGTCTGCTTTGTCTTGTTTGACGCAACATAACGCTCGTGAAGAGCAAGACGCAGACACAGCACCTTAATACAATAGGAAATGTTGTCAATACAGAAAAGTATTAAAATATTGACTGAAGCAGTACAGATAATAAAAATAAACTCACATATAACATCTCCGTTATTGTTTAACTGTTTGTGTTTAGAATTTTGAACAAGGTCTTAAGCCTTTAATGTGAAAGCTAAAGATTTACAATGCAATTTATTTCTCCGTAATTGATCCTCAAATCATTTCACGTGGGTACATATTGTACCCACTCAGGAAACGTAGGAATCAAACTCTAGGGGGCAATGCACGGTAAAATAAAATGGAAACAAAATTATAGTATTTTTTATACTCCCATTGTATAGTTCTCTCATTTGATGGCTGCGATCAGCTGCATAATGATACCCATTTCGATACAGTTTTTATTATGATACAGGTTGATGGCCAATGACAATGAAGCTTACAAATCAAGTATTGGCACTTAATTAGTCATCGAGAATCTTTATAGAAAATGTTTCCTTCGTGTATATTAAAATTGGATTTCATATTATATTAAGCTTCTCAGTTTTAATTTTTTTATTAGTAGTTTTTAACGTGAAATATTATTTAAAATAAATTTAATCCTAATTTCACTTTGATCCCATTTGACTAGCGCAGTGATAGTTATTGGAGAGAACATTTGACTAAGGTTAAGATCTGAACGCAAATCATTTTGGGTTATATGTTGCTGCCGTGTGCTTTTCCTCAAAAAAACTCTGATTTAAAATCTCTAGTGAATCAAAGGTGGACTTGACACTTCCCAAAATAAGAGAAAAAGCGAAAGTGGTTACGTCGAAATTATTGCCGCAACTTTCGAACTCCCTCGCAGGCGATCTGGTAAACCCTTAAAGTCACCTGCGGCCGGGTAGGTAGGGAGCTGTCCTCTAGGTGGCTTTGCTGAATCCTGCATGTTACCATAAGTCGTAGAGAAAGTACCGTATGAAACTCGATGTAATGGGTATTAATACAGTCGTGTGTAATTTACGATACTTGCTCGTTCCTCGCTCGTATCGTAATATCACACTCGTGTATTGTTACCCATCATTACATCATCGTTTCATAATATACTATTATTGTACAGTAAAAAGTGTTCAAAGTGGAACCAGAAGGGACCAGAATTTTTGTCCGCATTAAACAAGCAATTCAGCTTTATGCAATATAATACTGTAGAATTTGTGATCGGCAAGATCGCGATTTAAGTTCACTTGACGCAAATTTTCGCATCATACAGGTTCCACATTGAGCACGTTTTTCTGTAATTTGGACCAGTAACATTAAAATAATGTTAAACACCGCGGTTTATTTAAAATTGATATTTTTCTTCTTTTAAAGTATTTGATATGAAGAAAGCCCGTGCATCGCCGGGTATTTTGCTAACTTTCGAAAATTGCATCTTTGGCTGAAGAGTGTCTTTCACTCGATCGACTGAGTTCGAATCAGGCCTCAACACAATGGAGACGCCGAGGAGCAGCGGTGGATTAAGAAGTGATCCCATGAATGCTTTTGGCGGCGATATTTCTCGCTGTGTGGAAAGCAATTGGTTGATTGCTATTGAATCCGGGCGCGTCAACTACTAATGTCATTATTCCCAGTCATTATTTAAACGTAGTGCAGGTTTTTTCTTCGGGAGGTGGCGACGATCTTCCCCCGCTGGATAGCGAGATCCACCGCAAAGAGGTATATTCCACCAGCGGGGCACCGCCCCAGCCCACCACCAGCGCCCTCTGGAATACAAAGCCAGGTGAAGGCCAGCCATCTTGCCAATGACGTCCCGACGAGTAGGCCCACCAGCCCCGAGGTGGCCCACGATCTTTGCTGAAGTTAATAGCAAGAGCATTTCACAATTTATTTCCATTTCCCGTCAATATATTTTAGTGACAAAAATCGAAGGATTTATATTTTTATAAATATGATTCTTTGATTTCAGGAAAATGTTTCCTTGAAAGAAAAAAAATCCTACAGCTGTCAACAAAATTGGAATCGAACTTATTAAAAATACATTTTGATTAATGCTAAAAATGTAAATTTATCTTGAAAAAATATTTCAATTTAGATATATTACACAATATATATTTAATTGTGAAACAAGAAACAAAAATATTTGAGCGGTTTTCTCTCAATACATACATATTTCATTATCTAACATTGAGCACACAAACATTAAATATTTAAAATAATTTTACACAATAGACAAATTACAAATAAATAAGTCTCACAATTTTCTGAGAAAAGGTCCTTTTTACTTTCTCGTGCTTAAGAAGGAACTTCTTAAAAAGAGAAAGCGGCACGAAAATTTTCAGCAGAAAAACTCTTATTACATGGCCTTCGCACCTAAAATATTGAAAAATCCAGTTGCTAAATAACCACGTCCGGATTCACGTGCTCTAACACGTGGATCTGGCAGAATCCCTAAGAAAGTATCAATATCAAAATTATGAGATGTTAAATATAATAATGGTGGACATTCAGGAGATGCACTTGCTCTCTGAAAATGACAATGCCTCACCTCTGGGAAAATCCTTTTCAACGAGCTGAATATGCCTAACGCAAAGACAGTCAACATTTTGTGGCTTTACGGGCGAGTAATGTCCAATTCATCACCAAAATTGGAGCGGCATTGATTTACAATATTTTGTAAATCCTTCGAATTCTAAATCTACTCTAGCTAGTAACAACTTATTATTTAACAGAGGACAAAATTGATTGTCTTAATAATTTAATATTCAGACAATGTATTATCATTCTACATCCGTAGCTTATGGAATACATTCAACTATTCAAGCCTCCAATTCTCAGAAACACATCTGCATAGCTCACTATTGCTTTTTAGACGCATTTTTGTGGCCAAAATTAATAACTGTCAATTGTGAAGAATGTATGAAGTGTAAATTCATCACACGCATTATAACAACAAAACCACACATCATTTTGCAAAGAAGTGCAACATTTACAAATTATTTATATTTTTTACTAAATTGTTGAATTAATACATCCCAACTTAACTCATGTCATTCGTTAATTCTATTTATATAAAACATCTACTGGAGTTATAAAATCTTCACAATACTTTCGTCATCCTTCAAATTATCTTCTCCACCTCTGCACTTTTCTCCTTCTTGTTCATCCTCCTCTTCTTCAACTTCCTCATCTTCCTCTCCGTGACTTCCGCACTTCCTTTGGCTTTGTGAGCATGGCTATTAGTTCAGAAGGAATATTTTATTATTGTTTTCATGTCTAATCCCTTTTTATAAATTAATACAAGAAATCACTCCAAGTTAAGTGTTGACTGCTGTACTGAAAATATCTTCCAAATCGTTCTGCCTGTCGCTTTGTTTTGCCCGATACTGTTGAACATATTATTTTTGTTTCTTACTTTAGATTTCTCTTCTTCAAAATAAACTGTTGGTAATCTTGTGTTTTCAAATGACATTATTTTTTTGTCTGAAAATGGAGTGGTATAAGAGTGGTTGCAAACGAAGTATTAAAATGATAGGCGGAAGTAGGTATCTAATTTTTGCTTAAACTTTTATCAGGTGAACGGCCCTCATAACCGTAACTATAAATAATTTCCGCATTGATATTGCTAACATTTAGCATACAGTCCATTCACTGAATGATATCTTGTAAAAAACAAACTATTCGTTCCGTTGACTATATACTAAAATACTAATATTCTGTAAAAAAAGTTCGGCAACTACATCGTTTATAATAACGGTCTATTGGTATACCTCTACGTATATGTTTACCATTCCAAATCTTGAAGTCAGGGTAGATACCATATTGTTTAAAAAACTGTTGTTTTCCTCAAATGTTTAAAGTATACTCTTATTATATTCAAATACGGTAGCATCCTTAAATTGTCTAGAGTTGATTCTTGTTATATGCAAATCCTGTTGATTACTTAAATGGTTTTCTAAAATAAGGTACAGCGCTCCTTCAGGTGTGAAAGAAATTTCTTTCTTTTGAAAAAGCTGTGTATTCACTTTTGTTCATCTGTTGATAATCTATATTATTTTAAAACTACTATTTTCTCGCTTTATTTCATGACGTGCAGCAATACTCGTCGCAGAATTGAAGCAGACATTTGCTGCATCTCATGTGACCACTGAGAAACTACCCCCAAATGATTTTTTGTCCAAATTGATTTTTCGCAAAACGGAAGACGCTGTTGATCAGACACCATAAATGATAAAATTAGTTCTATCTTGATGATGAAGACACCCTTCAGCCAAGATATTTTTACATAAATTTTCTTAGACAACATTTATCCTTACATAATCTTCCTTCAAAATGTTGGCAAAAAAGTGAATTGTGTATGTATTTTTCTCTTCATTCAATGATTTCACTTTATTTCTAACATGATCAATTATAAATTCGTAGATTATCAAAATCTATTTCCAATTACCACGAACTACAGGCAAAAAATCAAATAGACATTCATTATTGAAACGGTGCATATCTGAAGAAAAAACTATTTTGTCAAGAATTGCACTTTGTTGCAGCTGAAAATTGTTGGAACATGATTTATAATAATCTACTAACAGAATAGACAGCGTTCCAAGCCTGTAAAATCCCGTCAATTTTTACTTTTACGTATACATACGTATATACGGAGTAATATATGTAGTATAGGGAAAGTTATGTAATGCTGCGCGGAAAAACGGGGAATTTTCGGCAGATAAAATTCGTTGCCGGGCCGTGAAAAGGAAGAAGTGGATAAAACTAGTTGCTAAATTAAGAAAAAAATCCCCTTACACGTGGTGTAGCCAGAACCCCTATTTTATGGATCCCTAATTCGTGGTTACTTGATACCGAAAAACCAATTGAAAGCAAAACGTCCGTTTGTCCGTCTGTGTGAACACCACTACCGTCTAAACTATGCGTATTTTTTTTTCATATTCAAGAAAGCCCTGTCCTTCTGACTCTAGTCGAAGCATTGAGGTTTTTAAAAACCTTCTTCAAAATTTGGGAGTATTTTACATGAAGCCCCTCCGGACATTTTCAAAATTTCCTCAAAAACGTCTTCAAATAATTTTTTAAAATTTCTTGTAAGAATAGAGTAAAATAAACTTATTAAGGTGGCATAGGTCCGATTTTCATGGTTAACTCTAAATTTTAGAAAATTGCTAAAATGTTAATGTTTTTTCGGCTTTTTCCTACAACTACAAATTTCAGATAGAGATTTTTCCTTCAAATGAAATTTGTTCTCCGAAGTTTCATTAAGATCATGTACATTTTTTAAATACTTTAGTAGTGTTCGCGCAAATTTTTCTTTAAATTTTTGAAAGGATACTACTAAATGTCCTCTGTTAGACGATGTAAACTCCATATTGCTCTATTCTTTTCTTTTTTCAAAAATTACAAAAATGTATTTTTTTTACTTGTCTCTCACGTCGGTAATATTTACATTAGTGACAATTTGTTAACATTATTATATTTACGAGTACATGTGCTTCAAATAATGTCAAGTAACGTTTCTCGAAAACTCAACCGTTTTCTGTGAAAACTAGCTCAAAATTACGCATTTTCAGAAACGCTCAAGCGTCATTTTCTCAAAAATGGATCCAATTTTTTTCTTCAAACGTTTCGAACTGATACTGCTAATTTCACTTTCTAATATGAGATAAAGTTCAATTTGGAGTATTTTTTGTGTTTTCAACAATTACACTAATGTAATTTTTTAAAATATTTTTCACACCCTTAATACGCACGTTTTCTACAATTTGTAAACACTATTGTTTTTGTGAGTTAAAGTGCATTAAACGATTTCAAATAAAGGTTTTCGGAAACAAAAGATTCCTGTGAAAAAGAGCTTAAAATTTCACATTGACAGGGGCGATGAAACCCCATTCTCAGCAGCTCTAAATTTTTCAAATAAAATTGTCATAATAAGGTTTTACTGTTCTTTAATATTCTTAAAATAATATTTCCGTTCAAATATTAAGAAACCGAAAAATTAAGAAAATGTTTTATAAAGTAAGTTGGGCGGCGACAGATGGCAGCTGGAAAGAGTATGTGTCAAATCCGAATTTCTAGCCGAGACCCAAGGAAATACAAAACTAATATGGGAAAGTCTGTTCTATTCTGTAGCACCACTAGTTTAAAAGTCAATTGAAATTATGAGGTAGTCGGTATTGGAACTAAAATTCACAGCAATGGATGATGTTGCAAGTTTTAGGAACTCGGAATTGAATTGTGCATTAAAAATAATTGCTATGAAAAATAATTTTTTGGAGGATAACGAAATGACCAGATTTAAGGGAAAATGTATAAACAAGCAAATAGCATAGTTTTCAATTTCACCTTGACTCGACGGCACGCACTTCGGAGCGGAGACTGAACGAGGACGTACCAACTTCTTTAGGGGGGGGACAGGGGACAGGGAAACAGGGGACCAACAATCAACAAAGTGGGTGCAAAACAGACAACTTTGAAGTGTTTTATTTTGTGGTGCCCAGAGATTTCGTTTATGAAAGTTTCAAAATTTCATTTTGGCCACAGAATCGGGTCCCAGAAACCATAGTAGTATAGCTGCCCGACCAGTTATCGCTTTGTTCTGGGAATTGTTGCCCATGGCATTTCGCCCGAGACGTTTCAATGCTCAAACGATTCTAGAACATTCACACGAAATTAATTAACAAGTTAACTACGTAATATATGCCAGAAATTCCATAATTTAGAATACTTCACAATTATGTAACCCATTTGATTACTTGCTTACCAACAGTATAGTTTTAATTCTGCAAATGACAACCAAACTGCCTTCTGATTCGCAAATGCTCTGCGGACCCGCGAATCGGTTAGGCCATGCTGTCTGACGCAATGCTGTCGAGTTCAGTTGAGAGACAACTACTACAGCATTCAGTCATGCTGCTATTCGTCTCGCCAATTTTTTTTGTTCTAACATTACGCTACAACCTTTAAGCGCATACGCACCAAACCTTCCTCAACGTTTTAATTTGTGCAGTGAGTTACTGTAGCTAGAACAGTTCAAGATTATTTATCAAATGTGAACATGTTTTGTGACAAAACTACGCCACGTCACTACTCAATGCAATCATGCCAAGTACTCACTGCGATGCTTTGCCAGCTCCTCTGCTTCATTTTGCTCTACAATTCTTAAGCGCATATGTGTGCAAAACTTATTTCAATCCAATTATTGTTTAATGTCTTTTACTAACTGAAATATTAACAAGTTGCAATTCGCACTTAAGCACAACAACTGCCTACCGCAATCTCATGTCATGCAAGTGCATTCATACGCTGTAGTCAGTTAATCAAACTTCTAATAACTGTGTTTATTTTTACATCACGTGTGCAATGCTGACTGTTTTACAATGTCTTCATATGACTCGTGAACAGTAATAATGTGCTGCCAACTACGCGCCATCAACATGGCGTAGTCGTACTACTTTCCTGTTATAAAGGTTCATTATTCAACTCCATGACAGTGGCAGTACTGCCGACCTATATTGTGCAACGTCCCTGAAGAATTGTCAGAACTGGCCTCCTGTCATATCTCTCTCGCTCTCTCTCTCTCTCTCTCCACATGTCATCACTCGCAGCAGCACTACCCACGGTATTGTAATCATCATCACGCGACGTAATAATTTGTATTATTGTTTGTTGCCCACCTAGGGAGTACATCACCTTGTCGTTGGTGCTGGAGCTTGAGAACCACCCTGATTCTGAGAGCTATGCCGGCGGTAGCATAGATACTGGTGCAGCCTCCCTTGCCGGACAGGTGGAATGGGACGGGTCAGACGAAGAAGTTAGGTCATGGGGAAGGCAGCTTCGAAAAAAATATCCCTAACCTCGGGATGTTCAGAGGTCCCTTGCACAGGGATACGTGTGAAGACTTCAATGGTCGGATCAACAGGTGCAATGAAACTGGTGTGAAGAGCGGAAGAAGAAACCCTATTTATGGGGTTAGTACATGTAATAGGTCAGGTAGGGATCTAGAACCTTTGCTGGCAATTTGCCTAGAGGAAGTAAACCTTGAAATAAAAACAGTACAAGCCTGGAGGCGCAAAGGTGGCAGCCCCACCTTCAGGATACTTAGCTTTAGGTCGGTAGCCTGAACTGGGGAATTCGTATTACTCAAAAGACTCGGAAAGGAACCTGAACAGCTCCAAATGTTGATGGCAATGGCAAGAACAACGGTTTTTAAGATTTTAGAAATAGAGTTTGGAATGTTAGAAGCCTAACAGACAAAATAGTAGACCTAGAGAGCGAACTTAATAAAAAACAAATTGAAATAGCAGTTTTATCTAAAATAAAGAAGAAGAGTAAAGGAAGTCATGAGCTAGGAGAATATATTCTAATCTACTCAGGAGTACCTCCGGAAAAGAGGGCTGCAGCAGAGGTGAAAATATTATGCATAAAAAATGGAAGAACAAAATAATCTCCTATGCATGGATATCATGGAAATAACATTGATGATGAGGACTGGAAGATCTCATCTGAATATCATAGGAGCTTACGCCCCAGTGAAAGGGAAGAACGAAGAAACAGAAACATTTTATAAGACATTGCAGCAATGCTTAAACACTGCAAGGGCCTCTACTATACAATATAGCAGGCGATCTCAATGCCAGAGTGGGATGTGTTCCTGCGAATGAAGTTGTTGGAACTTTTGGTGAAAGTACTCTTAATGCAAATGGGGAAATCTAATAGACTTCTGTACTTTTAATAACCTCAATATAACTAATAACTAGGGAGCGGATTTATATGATTTTGCGTATTTTTCTCCATTGCTTCAGGGAATAACTAAGAGTAATTTCTTGACATTTGGTTATAATTGGATGCTTTGTAGATAAATTTGTTAGTGCATATTTTGTATATTTGATCGATTTTTCCTGTTGGGGTATATTCATGTAATTATGGGAGCATAGTTTGCATATTACGTTAAAATAGAGAAAGTGTTTCGTGTTTTCATAGAATCTATTTGTGGGCGTTAATTGTTAGCCAAGCTTTTCACAATTTTCGATTCTATAGATGATAAAATACTTGTGAAAATGTAGGATATTTCTTGATATATTTTTTAAACTAGGCATTTACTTCAATCATTTCTCCCGAGAAGTAATTTAGGTTATATTATGTTTGCACGAAAATATTTTGTTTCATTCCAAGCATGCTTCTCCTGAATTTTATCAACAAAGGTTTATACAGAAAATGAAATATTGTTAGTTTTAATTGCATATTAAAGTGGATATTTAAAACATTTTAGGTCATAAATGCATATAAAACTGCATATTTGAGAATTTTTAGGTCATAAATGCATATTTTAAAAAGCATATTTCAACATTTTAGGGCATAAAAATCCGCTGCCTACTAATAACTATTACAGATATAAAGACATTCATAAATATACATGGCTAGTTAGAGGTATGCAATCAATTTTAGATTATGTAATTATAAACAGCAAATTGAGATTGCTTATAACAGATACTAAAGTGTACAGAGGTCCAGAAATTAGCTCTGATCATTTTCTACTACAAAGTAGTTTTCGCCTTCCTTATAGATATATAAAGAGTAAGAGGGAAAGCAGGGCCCCTCCGAAGAAGCTGAAAGTCCAGCTGTTTGAGAAATACAGTATAAGGGGCTTGTACGAAAAACGACCGAATTACTATCTAAAACCACTCTCAGGCAATATAGAATCTGATTGGAAGAGCCTAGTGAATTGCGTGCTACAGTCAGCAGCAGAATGCCTTGGTTACCAATAGACTCGAAGACCTGGAAGATTGACAATTTGTAATGAGGAAATCAAAGCAACTGTCAAGCTCAAAAAGATGCATATAAGAGATATCTGAATACCAAGAAACCAGAAGACTGGAGTATAAACGATTTAGAGCCGAAACACGCCTGTTATCCAGAAAAGCGCATAAGTAAAGTTGGGAGATCTTCTGCAAAAGATTAGAGCATGACGTCACTGGTGCTCAAAGAATTGGCTTTAACATTTTCAAAAATATGTCCAAGAATGAACGAGACAATGTGTATATTTTATCTCAGAGCAAAAATGGGTTGAACATTGCAAGAAACTTTCATTCTTGGACAATGTTGGGGAAGAGGAGAGAAAGAAAATGCCAAGTAATGAAGAGATAACAATGGATGATTTAGAATTAGCTCTGCAGAAAAACAAAAGGAGGAAATCCGCGGGGCTGGATTACGAAAATATGCAGGAGATCAAATGCAAAGGTCCTTATTAAATTTTTTTAACATTTTTTGGAGTGAAAGCAAGGTACCTGCAGATCGTAACAAAGCCTTAATAATCAATATATATATATATATATATATATATATATATATATATATATATATATAAAGTGTCAAAAGAAGACTGTGATAATTATCGTGGGATCTCCTTATTGTCAAAATCGTATAACACAATATTGAAATACAAACTTAACAAAGAGATGGAGAACATTCTTCACGAAGATGTTAATGGGTTCAGAAAAGGAAGAAGCTGTAGTGAGGCAATTTTCACTCTGAAACAGATATTACAAAAACGCAGAGAATACAATCTGCCTACGTGCACACTATTCCTGGATTATTGCAAAGCTTGTGACAGTGTGAACAGGCCAAAATTATGGTGTATTTTAGAGAGCTATGACATTCCAGGAAACTTTGTATATGCCATTAAAAACGTGTACCAGAATACCGAAATGTATTAAGGTGAATGATTGAAAAACATTGAATCTTTCAAAAGTCAACAAAGGATTAAGACAAGGATCTCGTTTGTCCCCATCCCTCTTTAATGTATACTTGAACAAAATTATGGATCCCTAGATTACCACGAATCCAAGAGGTATACCAATATAGAGAAGCAAACAACACATCTGGCTTATGCAGATGATCAAGTTCTTTCGGCTACCTCGGAAGACGACATCCAAAGAAATATAACATGCCTTAGTCGAGTGCTACAGAGTTATAACTTAAGAATATCTAATCAAAAAACTAAGATTACGGCATATCAAGGTCAATTTGAGAAGAAGAAGAATTGTTATTATCAACCAAATTATTGAACAAGTATCCAACTTCACTTACCTTGCCTGCAAAATATCAAATGTCATCAACCCCGAAATGCAAGAGAATGTAAATATAGACAATAAGCTGAATGGCTTTTTGAAGAGGCATTTTAAAAATAATATGTTGCATCCTAATGAGATTTGCATCCTAATGTGATATCTCAACCCACACTCTGCTTCACCAGTGAAACGTGGACACTTAGGAAAACCGACCAAAAAGATTAGAAGGTTCCCAAGTGAATTTCTTAAGAGCTCTACTACATCTAACCTTGAGTGACAGAGTTCCAACCGAAGACATAAGGTCAAGAAAAATATTGATAGAATAGTAAAAGATATTAAAAGATACCAACAGAAATGGTTCCAATATGTAAACAGGATGGAGACAAATAGATTACCAAAGTTAGCTCTGTTATATAAACCTAACAGATATATGGGCAGATCTAGAATGACATGAATGGTCAGAGCAGTTTTGAGTCTCGGAACGGGCTAATCGTTCCCAACCCTTTTAAGGAAGAAGAATAATTTGTTCTTTCTCTTACAGATTACTAATAATTTCTAAACGTTACAATCATGCAACAATTTACGTGATCATCAGTCACTGCAATGCCCTACGCTCCTTATGTTTATGTATTTGCATTGATTGATTTGTGCTACAATCTCTAGATTGCTTCTTGTAACTTTATTCAATTATGCAATTATACGTACTAATTTCACATGTGTTTGCTAACTTCTGAGTGATAGTAACAGAACCTGAATAATCAATTTTCAGGAAAACTCGAGACCACTACCTTGCTCAATTCCAATTGGTGGTCCTTCGCCAAGGTAAGTGAGTTATAGTAGGATGAAGGAGTGGTTGTTATGAAAGGGATCACGCCCTAACCAATTCTCAGTCCACTGCTATATATCACCCCCACCAATATTTTTCATACAGTTGTATCCTTCTCATTACATGTTCTACTATGCCAGAAAATGTTTAGTTTTATCTAAGTGTGATTTTTTGAATGTCTCTTGCATTGTCTCAGGTAAGACTTGTTCTTTGTACTTACAGATTTTTTAAAATTATTTCATAGATGTCATTGGAGATTTTGTTGCATACTACCTCTTAATATTTCTCTAGATTAATCATTTTTAATTTTGTAGTTTGATAAGGTTATCCTATATTTTATATTTTACGAAAGAGACACTTGTAATAATTAAAAATCTACATTACAGTACACCTGAAGATGGGGCCAGTTGGGTCGCGAAACGACATGTTTAATTGACAAGAGAAAAATAACGTATGTAACCTACAAAAGAATTGTTTCGATTGTTTTGAAGGATACCACTGCATGAAAAAATATTTTCTCTTCGTATGCCTCCACTCCTCCACCTTTACAAATTAATAATATCTCGGTCTCTTGGCTCCTTAATTTCGCATCAGTAAAATATCTGGGTGTGATACTAAACAAAATATTTTCTTGGACTTCAGTGGACTTAGAATTCAATAGATAGTAACTCAATCCAAAGCCAAAACAACCAAATTCTTTCCTCTCAATAACAGAAATTCCTCACTGCGAAAGTAGTCAATACTATTAATATATAAGTCCATAATCAGACCTACCATGTGTAACAGTACATCGATCCCCACCATATCAAATGGGTTATGAGCTGATCGTGGAGGACCGCACCCCGGCGCCCTCGCGTGCACCCACTCTAGAGATTCCTTTGTCGCCGCCTTCTGAGACCTTTCACCACTTTCAAAGGCTAGCGCCCATCAATGGATTACGCCGCTTAGCGCAGCTATTGCTGGACGTTGGAAATTTGCGCTTTGCAGAAAGACATTAAGGGAAACTTATTCTTAGAATTATCACATACCCAAATGTTATTTTCAACGGACATGCGCCGATATTTCGATTGGTTAAAGTGAGGCCTCACTCCCACACCATTCGTTTCAAATAACGAATAAGAGAATACCTCGCAGGTGGATGGGTGGTAGACAGAAGTTCGATGGTGAATGTAGCTTCGTTTCAAATTCAGATTCTGACAAATTTTACCGACGAGTAAGCGCCAAACCGCCTCTCCGGCTCTTGAGGGGGAGCATGGCATCCGCCGCATTTCGCGAAGTGCGAGACTTGCACTTGATCTTACCGTCATTTTATGCAGTGGAGCAAACATTAATGTTCCGCTCGCCACATCGTAAGTCTGCTGGAGTCGTGTGGTGACAGATGGTTGCGTGGACACCAATCGCCAGCATTTGCCATAGCAGATTCATCTGATAATCTGCCGGCGGTCAATAGCCGCCTCAGTCAACTTGGCCGGCGGTACCTGTCGCTGTAGTCGCCGCCGCTGCCGCCGCCACCGCTGCAGCCTTTGTGCGGCCAGGGCGAAAGGGTCGCCAGCTTACCTGTACACTTCAAGGACATCTAAACGGGGTGTAATGAACTGTTGCGTCAGCAACACGCATTGTATGCAGTAGTAGCAGTTGTTGTCTTTTATTCCTAGGCGGACCGCGCGTTGGCCGTGTAACCTAAATTTATATAAAATTATAATATTATTAGAGCAGAAAGAATAATCTGTATCATTGCAATTCATGTTTGCAAGAGCTGCTCCTTCCCGCATCCCGCGAAGCTAAAAGAACAGGGCAAAATTAGTTAATAATCTTCCTCTATAAATGATTGGGTGGGGGATTATAATACATGACTTACGTCTGCAGGCTTATCGAATGTATGTATAAATGCGAAATATATATTTGAGAGTGCTGGACTCGAATTAGATATTTTCCATCTCAAAAATGTCGGTTTCACTGAGAAAATTGCAGAAAACCTTCCAACGTTTGCTCTGTTCTTAGTTTTTTTTGCTTATATATATATTCAAAACTATGCGTTTTATCGAAACCATTGTTATTCAAAAAATTAAAGTAGACAAACTTTCCTGCAAAATGCATACACAGTTTAAATTTCCGTAAAACAATTTAGATGCTAGAGCGCGCTGAACAACTGTTAATTTTTGGGACCTTAACCAAAGCAGGGGAAAAGCTTTCTTATTCTCTACTCTCAGAAAACACCAAGCTAGCTCACGCGATTTTTGTGTTGCAGACGTCGCCTTTCACCCCTATGCGAGGCAATGCTACTGCACATCCTCGGCAGTAGACGCAATATCGATCCCTTCGAATCGTCAGCAGGTAATTGCTAATCACGCCACAAATATTATTTACGTGCGACGGCAGAGGCGCGAAGTCACCGGACGGGGCGCGGCGTGGGACGTCATGGAGTCATCGCGGAAGAAGAAGAAGAAGAAGAAGAAGAAGAAGGAGCGTGACGACGCCACGGACACCACTACATTGTCCGGCATTTTTCTGGTGAGTCAGAGAGCTCTTGGACCGACTACCAAGAATGTGTCAGTGCGGCGCAACCACTCCTACTCTCCCGACAGGGACCGACTCCCTTCTAACTACAACGACGATGGCACAAACCCACCAAGAAATCCCGGACATCCTCATCAGCAGCTTATCCTGCACTCACTCCGCTCCAGAACAGATACTCCCCGATTGCTCCAAAAGACGACGATACCATTCCTCACTGCTACAAAGACACTCCTAAAATCCAAGACAAACCTAACGTCCAATCACATACCTTACCCAATGTCCCTACTCCCAAGATCAAACCAAACATTGGACAATTCAAAATCGACCTGGCCATCGAACTTGTTATTTCCATTCTCGTGTCCATCGATCTCGTTATTTTGCACTAATGAGTTGAGCAGAGACCTAATAAAAATGACCAACAAACAAATGACCGTTATCGGTACTAGGAGAGACGTGTTCATTCAACCTCTGACAATTACGTAAAATACGAGACTGCCTTGACCACATACGAACTTATACACGACTAAAGGCACTGTTTTTCACTCACAACTCGTGTCATTTTAACCGTGCGACTCAGGAGGCCAGAGACAAAATCGTGATCAAAGGATTACCACCTGGATACAAAGTGTATCATATCAAGCACTCTCTCACCAAACAACACATCACCTTGTTTTACGTTTTCGAAATGAAAAACGCGACGACGACGGACAGTTGCAACCTCTTGGAATATTTACAATTCAAGTTCCATGACATGACATTGCCGCATATTTCAATGACATCTCATTGCGGCGAATTCAAACTTTTACAATTTTGGAAAATTCAGAGTTAACCGTGAATATCGGACCTATTCCACCTTAAACAGTGTATTTTACTTTATTCTTTCAACAAACTTAAAGAAAAAATTTAGAGCCGGTTTGAGAAAATTTTGAAAATGTCCGGGGGTCTTTAAGATTATTAAAAACAGTTAAACCTTGTCCTAAATGACTATCCTCTTTGAAAACGTTGGACCCACTTTCAAGAAAATGGCGTTTAAGCGCTACTGAAAATTCGAAATGTAAAGCTCTTTTTCACAGAAAATTTTTCAGTTTTCGAAAAACTTCAGTTGAAGTCGTTTGAAGCACTTACACTCACAAATTCAATAGTGTTTACAAATTGCTGGAAATGTGCATTTTAACGGTATGAGAGAACTTAAAAAAATACTTTTGTGCAATTTTTGAAAAAAAAATATCCTAAAATGAACTTCAAGAGTGCAATTAGCATTATCCATTCGAAAAGTTTGAACAAAAAATTTGAAGCCATTTTTGAAGAAATGCTAATTTCACTCTTTAATTTGATGTAAAGTACAATTTGGGGTATTTTGTTTGTTTTTAAAAAATTACTCAAATATAATTTTTTGGAAAGCTCTCTCATACCTTTAATATGCACATAACCAATAGTTTGTAACCAGTAACCACTATTGTATTTGTAAATTAATGTGCTTCAAATGACTTAAAGTGAAGTGTTCCGAAAACTAAAAAAATTTCTATAAAAATAAGCTTTAAATTTTATATTTTCAATAGCGTTTAAAACGGATCCAAATTTTTGAAAGAAAACTGCCATTTGGGACGAGGTTTTACTGTTCTTTAATATTCTAAAATTAATATTTCCGCCTAACTTTAGGAAACCGAAAAATGAAGAAAATGTCAAAAAAATATACTTTTGGCGGCGATAGATGGCAGCTGGTACGAGTATGTGGCAATTACGAATAGATAGCCCAGACCCAAGGCAATAGAAAACTAATACGGGAAAGTCTGTGCCATTCTGAAGCACCACTAGTTTATTTCTGTATTAATTTTCTTTCTCAACAAATATATTCATTTCTTTTGTAAATAATAAACAATTTAAATGTTTCTGGAGAGTTTATATGCTGCAATGCAAACTTTTGCATAGGATGTAATTTATCAAACCAACTTTTGAGTGCTATTGCGGCTCAGATATTCGGAAAATACAAGGAGTTCATTAGACAAAATATGCTTAAAATTGTTTTAAAGCATATCGATGGTCTATTCTTTGTGAAACTCATATGTCAAACCTTGCAAAACCTCCTATGTCCTAACCCTGGAAAGTCTGAAAAAGGAGAGCCTAAAATCTGATTTGTGACTGTAAGCCAGTGAACTATTGAGTACTTAATTGCCGATATAGAGCACTACAATACGGTTTTGCCTTCTGGAAGCTCGTCAGTGTGTGCCAAGACAGTGTGTGCCAATACAGCCAAGAGAATACAATGGTACCAAAACTCCATTTTCGTCAATTTCAGATTACGTGGTTTTGCTAGTAGACCATCCTTATTTTCGAAGTATCCTCTCTTTACACTCTGTATGTGGAAGACGAGCAACGCTTAAAGCGACATTTATTGGCAAAATTTGTAACACGTTCGGTGACCGCAGTTGTACACCGCCATATACGTTGAGTTTATTTAAGTGAATCCGTGTGTAGAAACAAAAATTAAAATAAGTGAATCCGCCAATACAAAGGAGAGGAAGAAATATAATGGACTACTTTTGTGTAGATATTCGTGTGAAATCTTCATTCAAACAAGATGCGAAGGGTTTTTAAATTAGGCACACAAAGGTTTTACATTAAAAACTTAGAATTCAAAATTCAAGAGTAGTAATAAACTGGCTAAAATATGTTTTTAATTTTTGGATTAGAGATGACAAATATTTATCCCGATGCGATAATGCGAACTTGGACTACTGATGAATACACAAATAGAGGTGCTACAACTACACTACTTTCTTGCTTCTTTTCTAAATTTGCAATTTTCGAAAATTCAGATGGTTCAAAGAAAATTAGAGATGCACCATTCTTTTAGGCGTTCCATGTTCTACCTGTGAAAAAAATGTGAAGAAAAAAATTACAGTGTTTTTCAGAATTTTTTGTAAATTGCATTAATTTCAAGCATAAATCATGCGAAAACTAGTCGTTTTGTTTCAAACGTATGTGCATGATTTTTTTAAAGAACTGATTATTTCGAATAAGTTTTGCTTACAGCAAAAATCTCTATCTTCAGTTTTGTAGTTTAGGAATGTTAAAATTTCGCAATTCTTTGAAAATGCAAAGATTATGTCGCAAATAAGACTCGTGCCAATTTGTTATCGTCCTTTGATACTTGTAGAAATTGATAGATATTTGAATTGATACTTGTAGCTCGCTTATCAACAAATCTTTGAGTTGAACTTTCAAAATGTTTTGTTCGGGTTTTGATTGGATCTGGTTGTTGGATTCGAATGAAACGAATTTTGTGGCATGTTAATGATTGAGATTGGCGGTGCGATTTAAAGCTTATTTCGAGCCATTGTTTTTCACTTTCGCAGTCTCTTAAGCAGAAAAATTCATTCTGCATGTGCACTATTTGTGCAGTGAATTTCATTATTTATTTGGAGATCACACAATTCTGTTAATTTTCCCCATTTCCTTGCTTTTTATCGCAGCCTTTCTTCTTGATTTTCTGAACAATTAATTTCTATTTTTCCCTCGTTACATAAAATTTACGAAAAGATGTGTAGAAGTAATATGAATATTTTCACATTTATAAAGTAATTTCGACTCCTCGAATCCGGTGGAAAAATGCATTCGATTCGAGAACCTTTGCGGTACTTCTCCAACTTGACTTCAGTAGATCAATTCTAAAACACTGGCTGATCTGGCCTGGAACAAATATTTTCCATATTCACAAAAATACAAACTGCAAATGCATGTTTGCAGAATCCTTTGCCACCTTTGCAAGAGCAATCGCTATCAATCTCTTTGCGGTTGAAGCCAACCTAGACCAAATTAAACATATACAGAAAAACGATTTTTTGTATTTGCAATCGTAAGTATGTTATTAATTAGTAATCATTTAATTAATTTTTTAACAGCATTATTTCCTCAAAAGTAGGACATATACCATGCCATTAACATATTTTTTATTTCATGCCAAATCAAGTGTCAAAAGTACACTTCTCTGAATACATCAGATAAAATTGATTAAAGGTACCTGAATTACTGTATAGTGTGTATTTATTGCTCGTTTACTGCTATGTGCACCAGGTGTTTCTCAGAAATCTACTAAAATGTTGCTTACGTTACCTTCTTGAATGTCTTAACACCATTCACAATGAAACTCTCTACTAGTTTTTCTTCCCTTCATTAAAACGTTTTTCTCGGAATATATCCAACATCAAATGGTTCAAAACCACATGTAATAGTTATTAGCATGCTTTCCTAATTATTATATTGCACACGATACTAGATTCACACTGTACCCACAGCAACATGCTTTGACTTATTGCGAATCACCAGATTATTGCGGACTGCTGACGCAAGAACGCACTGTCGTCGGGGAAAAAATCAGCTGGTCTGCCCCATAGTGTGAGAACATAACTCACTCAATAAACGAAGGGTTAATCGTGCTCTGGAAAACAGTGAATTGTCGACAGAAAAACTCTTATTGTCGGGCCCTGCTAATGGAAATGTGGATAAATCTCGTTCCTGTAGTATATTACTTTTTCTAACATGTTGTGTTGTCAGAATTCGTGTTTTGTGGGCTCTTGTTACCTAAAAATTGATTGACGGCAAAACATCTGTCAGTCTTTTTGTAGTCAATACTAGCTCCTAAACTGTCCTGTAGATTTTCTTGAAAATTGATATTTCTAAATCGATGTAAATGAAGCCGCGGCTCTCTGTGTATAAAACATATTTTGATTTTGTAAATACGTTATATAAACATTCAGCTGCATTTTGAAATTGTTTCAAGAACGGCTCCAAATTTTTTGATCAAATTTTGTTCCCCGTTAAACGACGCATGAAATAATAGTTTCGGGCATAGGTTCCCTTGAAATCCCTGATTTTTTAAACATTGCTTAAGTTTTAATTTTTACTTTCTCATACACGTACGTATATACGGACTAATATACGTAGTATATGGAAAGCATTATATAATGCTGCGCGAAAAAACGGCGGAATTTTGGCACAAAAAAAAATAATTGCCGGGCGCTGATAACGAACTATTGGAAACTGGATCTATGCAATATTTATAAGCATTTTTCCCTCTATTCTTACAAGAAATTTTTAAAAAATTGGTGACATTTTTGAAAAAAAGTGAAAATGTCCAGGGATTTTGAGACGCCCAAAAATTTGAAACAGTTTTTTCAAAATCGCATAGCTTTGAGTCAAGCTTCATCGACCGGAAATTTTCATTTTGGATAAATCTAAAAATACTTTAGGCGCGAACGTTGTTCACAAGACGTATGGACGTACAGACTAACAGAAGGAAGACTTCTTGAAGAATGAAAAAGTAGCAAAAAAAATTGTTTTGGTATCAATGGAACCCAAAACATATATTTCCATTGAAATATTGGAATCAATTTTCAATAACATTTTTCTCCACCCAACATATATTACTTCCTAAATACGTACGTATTCGAGAAATTAATATACATGGAAGAGTGGCGGTGAATAAACGTACTCGCATCAAAGAATCTGATTGCCTGGACCCGCTCTTACACAGACTCTACCAAGCTCCGGGCGTTGAAGGACCCTAACGCTATCTGCCGAGAGACTGTTTTACCTGATCAAGCAGTTGCTCTTAGTTGCCACTACAGCGCTGGCGTTCCCCATAACGGAGTTCTGATGAAATCCACACGGAGGCGCCTTCGTGCCCGCAGTGAACAGGTACACATTAATTTTACAGCGTGGAATCTATGATGGCAAAATTGAAATAACATGAGCAATACGATCTTCCTCAAATGAATGGAAGTGATGGATTCACTAATAAAATTGCAGAACGAATCTTGTCTCAATATTTTAGAAATATTTATAATACACACTTATTAAAATGAAATTATGAACTTACCTTTGCAAAAACTGTTGTAAAGCGATAAATCAAAGTTAGAAAATACATAACACAAAAGAGCGTGAAACAACATGCATATTTATTTTCAAGTTTTATGTACTCTGTTAATTTTATCTGGCTTGAGTCTATTCTACGTTAATCGACATTAGTGGTTGTGAGATCCCGCTGTAGCGTAGCGTAGGGCGGGGCACTGATTCAGGTGCCCCCGACTTACCGTGATTCACCCGAGAGCTCGTAATTACAAACAACCCACGAGGACCTACACACTCACTAAATTAAAGAGTTTAGGCTGTAAAGAAAAGAGGAATCATTCTCTGCAGAAATTCGCTGTTAATGTTAAATTCAAGTTATCAGGTATTGATGAAAAATCTATATTAAAAGACAGTTACCTGACAAACTGTAGGGAATTCATCTCTCAACTATATCGAGGCACAGTGTTAGCATGAAGGTTTTTTAGTACCAACGATAGATTCTTTTGTTGTTTTGTAGTTTGTTTTGACAGTCCAATACTATTTCGATACCAGGAGAACCCAAATGGTGCAGAGAGTGCAACGTTGAACCATAAATAAAATTGCAATATACTGAAGGGAATTTTTTTATATTCAAGAACGATTGGTGCCAATATTTACAAATTGACAACAATCATTTTCAGCAAGTTTGTTTGACAATATGAAATTTTCTGATATAGCAACGTCATACATTTTGAAAATGGTCTGCACTTGCTGTCCTTTTCGCGAGAACACAGATGGCCACATCTTTTTCTGAAGTTCTAGTCGAAATTACTTCTATTGCTCTCTACACAGACAGATACCGAAATAAGATTGCAAGATTGGGTTTATGAGCAGGTAGGTCAGGCTGTTAAAGAACGCTGGAAAGTCCATGAAGCGATTATGCACGGTGGCGGTTTCGAATTGCTTTGTAAGCATGCAATAAACGTTGAAAGCCGCTTCACAAATTACAGGGTCAGGAAAGGTCCGATTGGTAAAAGTCCTGAAAGATAAAACAGTATCTTCTCACCCAAACAAAGATAAATGAAAAATCTAAGCTGTGATTCGTCGTTGATCCCCACCCCCTATTGACATGGGCTGTTAAATTTGTTCCCATTCAAATTTAATATTGTCTCTTATTAATGATCATTATTAACTTCGTTGTGATTTGTATGCGAGTTATCTACTGTACCGTTTTTTACTCAGACAACTCAAGTGTTATTACATTTACAGACCCAAACCATTCTTAATTTACTCCACCGAAATGAAACTTACTTGATCTAAACCGGCGTTTCTTACCACCCTTATTCTAATACCGATCAAACATTTTTGTTCTGAGGTTATTGCTTATATTATTGGTATTGAATCTCTCATTGATATTATACTTTGTACTATAGATTTTCCATCATCTCCGCCCCTCCCGAGCAATAAATGAGTCATCCACTTGCACAACGTCTTAAACAATTAAAAAAAATTAAGTTATTGTTTTCATTTGAAAGACCTCAGCGCTGTCTCCAAAGATATGTATGTATTATTTGGTAGAGCTCAATGTAATCGCTTCAAAACTCGTTAAAAACCTCGTTCACTAGCCAAACTTGTCGAAATTGTCATGGCTACACTTCAAAACCTGTTAAACTAGTGATGCTTCCAAGGCACATACTTTCTTGCACTGTTTCTAAATGCTCCTAAATGCAATTATACTACGAGCGACGTATTTGTAAGGCGAGGGAGTAAAAAGGACCAATTGCAAAAGCAGCTAAATCACAATTGCAAAATGCGCGCACGGAGCAATTCAAAAACCTGCTAACATCTATTTCAGAACATTAATATTGAGAGGATTCAAAGAGAGTTTTGTTGCTTTCTACTTTCCTCTATACATACGTATATACGGAGTAACATACGTAGCATAGGGAAAGTTATGTATTGCTGCGGAAAATCGATTTTAAGATTTCAACGGAAATAAATATTTTGGGGTTCTTAGATGAGGAAAAATGGGTTCATTCAAAACGTCCGTTAGTCCGTCTATCTGTCCGCCTGGTGTATGTGAACAATACTAGCGCAATACTATATGCAATCAATTATTGTCCAAACTGAATAAACCCCTGCAGATCTGGCCCGAGTCAAAGCTCTGCAATTTTGAAAAACATTCATTAATTTTTTATGGTACTTCACAGGAAACCCCCGGACATTTTCAAACTTTTCTCAAAACGGCTTCAATTTTTTTCTTTAAATTTCTGTCAAGAATAGAGTAAAAAACACTTTTAAAGGTGGCATAAGTCCAATTTTCACGGTATACTCTGAATTTTCGATAATTGGGAAGTTTGAATTTACAACGGCGGCTTCCTACAACTATAAAATTGAAAATAGAGTTTTTTCCTTTAAAAGAAATTGCTTCTACCTAATTAGTTCTTTCATTAAGGTAATGTACATTTGTTTTTGAAAATTTTAGTATTATCGCAATATTGCGTGCAATCTGTGCAATTTTAAACTAGTGCGGCTACAGAATGCCACAGACTTTCCCGTATTAGTTTTCTATTTTCTTTGGTATCGGCTACCTATTCGGACTTGACACTTACTGTTCTTTAATATTCTTAAAATAATATTTCCGCTCTACTATTAAAAAACCTAAAAATTAAGAAAATGTCAAAAAAATGTCCTTTGGGTGGAGATAGATGACAGCTTGCAGTATGTGACAAGTCCGAATAGCTAGTCGTGACGAAAGGAGAAAGAAAATAATAAGAATAATAAAGAAAGTCTGTGCCATTCTGTTGCCCCATTAATTTCTTTCTATATTGTTCGTTTCGTCTGCGCTGATTTCACGGAATTATATTGTTGTCTCCGCTTTCAACGGCTTTGGTGGTTAGAACCAACAAATGGGTCGTTTATTTACGTCGTTAAGTTGATGCGTGTGCTTGTCAGCCATCTTGCTTTTAAATAAAATTTTAGTTATTTGCAATGAGTGTCAGAGTAAACAATGCAAATAACATTGAATCATGTTAACATTGAACCACGGCCACGTTAGAAAAAACGAAATATACAACGCACAATATTAATTACCACAAATCATTACCTTCTCGATAGAAGGCCTAACAGCTGAGCACGAGGAGTTCGCTGACGTCACTACGTAGGGGCCGAAATGAGGCCGAACATGTTCAGGATCAGACTGATTTATAGCGTGTTATTCGATTTATTTATTTGCCTATCTCACGTTTAAATGACAAAGTATGATTCTGGTAAAGCGTATTATATTTAAACAATACCTGAATTCTTAGGGTAAGAAGGAACACTACTGTTCAAAAGTGCTGTGTTCCATTTTGTATTAATACAACACCAAAAGGGACCAAAGAACGCACATGTATTCCTTTGCCCGTAAGATCCTGAATTGAGGAAGAGATACCTATCTGCTGTTGTACGAAATGATTATGTATTACACGCGCAAGTTTTCTTGAGCCCCTGAATACCTACCCCCACTCCTTTGCCAACATTAGTTGAATTAAGAGTAAATGATAGCAACGAGCGTTGTAGACAAAATATGATAACCAGAAATGCTCGCTCTCGTGTATTAGAAACTATTTTGCATTGAAAATCCAACTTCAAATTTTATATAAAATACCTTTTGTCTAAATAATCCTACTCCCCACTCCTCTCGCAACTAGGGCACAAGAGAACTCGAAGCGAGGGCTCAAGAAGCGAGGGCTCAAGAAAACATGCGGGTATAATAGTAACTGAAAATTCAAAGGTAAGTTCGAATATTTTTGTTATTAACATTATGTAGTAAAATTGTGATATTTAAATTGCATACATAACTACTAACCTACTATCATTTTGCATAGATTATAATTATAAGTCTTTATATTTTTTACTAATATTCAATATTTCTTTCTAGGCTTGTCACAAACATTTCAAATAACGTGATATTCTGAAAGCAGTGAAAGCAGTGCTGTGAACGAAAAAACAGAGAAAGTAGTGAACACAATTATTCAGATCCCAATTGGCTGCTGAAGCTTTACTTTGTAATTTTCTTGGGTGTCCGAAATATTGTTTATCAAAGGAAAATGTTCCAGAAACTAAGAAGAAAAGTAAAGAATCTGATGTGTGGAAGCATGTTATCGAAGAAAGCTTGCAGAGTCATTCATCTTATTTAGAAAATGGTTTTCCAGAATATCTTGAACTAAAGAGAAAGATAAATCAAATTGTCTTCACTAATGGATGGTGCACATTTATAGAAGAATCATCAATAACTTTTGAGTGCTTGGATGTGTCTATCTAATCACACGTATTCTCTACCATTTTTTTGGAAATAGTTCTCATGAAAATAAACAAACAAAAGGAACATGATTTCCCTTGTGAAACATTTTCACGATGCCTCTCGTTTCCTAAATGTTGTAAATTAGAGAATAAAATGGAAATTATCTCGATTCGTGAGTGATATTTGACTGACGAGTCACTTTCCCAGAGACTTAACTTGTATTAGTTTTATGACGTTCAAATAATTACTCAACATTGTGTTAGAGATTAATAATTGAATTTACTATTTAAGCAGTTTATTACTCATATGTAGCTGTCACATGTAGAAACTGTGTAGTCACAGGTAGCCCGTGTTAACCGCGAAAGCTTATAAGAAACCGATTATCGATACGAATGATAATTAACATTTATTTCGATTGTGCCATATATTTTGCTATTAATCTATGACATATAATGTAAAGAATCCATTTACTTAAACCCTAGCAAATTATTTCTAGTTACCGAGTGCGTGCGCGGGAGTTGGAGTCCGGCCTTAGCCGGCCCCGAGCTGATGACGTCACTACAGAGTTGTGAGACCTGGTATCTAGGTAGTAATGCACAAATGCGAAAGAGCAAATGACAATCGCCAGGGAGTGTTGCCGCACCACTAAATACAACGATGAAAGAATTTGTTCTAAAAGCGACTTCGAAAACTTAAAAAAAAGTGTAAAGAGGCGGGGGACGTAAAAATGGGCAAGACATTTTGCGCGTCTAGACCTTTTAATAGCATTTTCAAGCCTTTAGGAATAAATGTATCTAGAAAATGTACATTGCACTATGTTAAGTGAATATTAAAGATTGACAATAACACAAAAAATTAAAATCCAAAATTTTGGTCCTACGACTTGAACAATCTCCCCTAAATATTTTAAGTTTTTTTATCAAGCATAATTTCCAAAATTCATTAAGACTTGTACCAAAACTCTCGTTTTTAATTTTTTTAACCAATGGTCGAATTTTACAAGAGAGAAAGAGAGAGAAGATAAGATACAAGCTTTATCTCGTAATTTTTCATTGCCAGCATATTAAATTAGCAGGTAATTTAACATATTAATTTAGCATACGCCCAAACGTCAACTAGCAAAACCCGTCTTAATTCCTTTACACTTGCAAAACCTGTTTAGTGTAAACTTCAATTTTAAATATAATGAGAACTTGAGAAAATTTTGAAAATGTCCGCGGGTCTTTGTGTAAAGTACCCCCAAATTTTGAAGAAAGTTTTTCAAAATAGCTGCGCCCCTAGTGGAACGAGATCGACAGGGGAATACCCATTTTGGAGGAAATCGTACCTATGGTTTAGGCGCTAGTGTTGTTCACAAACACCAGACGGACGGAAGTTTTGCTTTAAATTGGTTTTTCGGTATCAAGAATCCACAGAACATGGATTCTGGCTACACCATATGTTAGGAGATTTTTTTTCTTAATTTAGCAACTGGTTTTATGCTCATTTTCGTTATCAGGGCCCGGCAATGAATATTTTTCTGACGAAAATTTGCCTTTTTTCCCAGCATTACATAACTTTCCCCATACTACGTGCGGCAACGAATATTTTTCTGCCGGAAAAACCTCATTTTTTCGCGCAGCATTACATAGCTTGCCATATACTACGTATATTACTCCGTATATACGTACATATACGGGAAAGTAAAAATGACATTACCATCTGTGTCCCAGAGGAAAAGATAGCAAGTAGAGAAAACATTCAAAATGCATATGGCTTCGGTACACCTCAAAAATTGGAAATAAACAAACTAGCAGAGAATGAGTGTTATTCTTTGCTAAATATAGGTATGATAATTTGTTAAATATACACAAGTTTGCTTCTATTATATTTCTATGCAATCTTCAGTCCAGCGTTGACCCCGTTTGTATTCCTCTGGTTCCGGAATGGCGTTGGTAAGGAAGTAGAAGCCCTTAGAAGGAGCTTAATTTATCATTGTCGAACATCTAAGGGACTCATACAGCTCATATCTTTTCTTGCTATCCTCCTCAGACTGTTGTTTATTGCAGGCTTCATGCCGACGTTTTTGCATTTCCTCCCCAATACCACCTCTACAAATAAACAGTGAATAGCTACTGTTTTCAAAAGAAAACAGATGCCTTTGCTTTTCCCTTTCATAGTACATTTTACCACACTGCATGCGCATTATCAGGAAACCCCCAACGTATTCACGGTTATGAAACAAACGTTGTTTTTGTATGTTTATTGTGAATACGTTAAATCCAATTTTCAGAGAGAAAATTATTTTCAGGGAATTCTAGTATTTTTTTAATTTGAAAGAAAATTTAATTATGATTGACTAATTCTTATGAAGGATTCAGCCAGCCTAAAGAAATGAGAGAATTTGTTAACTTGTGTTTGTCAGTCTTATTCCAAAAACTCTCATAAACGAGAGATTTTTTTTTCTTTTCAATTTTGCCTTTTTTGTGATTGACGAGAAAGTATATCACAATGGGAGAATTTTGATAGGATATTCGGATTAAACGGTTCAAAACACTAAGAAGAAAGGTTCACAGCCTGACAAATTACCTCTTTTGTGGTTCTACAATTTTTCGCTGATAACGGTCAGTAACGTACTGAAAGTACAAAATTAAACTAGGAAATACAGGATTGGAAATGTAAATGAATGTTTGAAAAATAAAATTTATAACGGAAAACATATTAAATTTTAAAATGAGTTTCCATTGATCTTTAACGCTGACATTCATTGCAAACATTTTCGTAATTTCTTTTTCACGTTCTTTCTTGAATATAATCTGAATCGCATATACCGCGAAGCGTGGGGTGAATGCTCAAGGACAGGGAAAAAACGACCTGTCCACTCAAGAAATTACGTGCTGAAATTCCAGTTACACGTGTAGATTCCAGTCTCTACTCGTCACCGGGTCAGGATAAGGGTATTCTTGGGAATTCTTCCCAAGCAGCCTCTCAAATTTCGTATTCGTCAGTGCTGCCGTTGGTCGTGACGCATGCCTGGCACAGCCAAAATGCATCGCGCGCTGTGCAGGAGGTACCGTCCCGTCCATGCAATGATGCAGTTCAACCAGCGCAGCGACGAGCTCACGTGCGGTAGTGAGTTATTAACAGCATTTACTGATGTTTTTGTAATGATGCCTTTTGTATACAATGGACAGACACTAATATAGTGCCACTAGAGAAATTGTTCAATTGTTACTTCCCACCGCGCTAACCTTTGGCTATCGCTTCCATAATTAAAAAGCGAACATACAAGAATAACAGAGTATATGATAAAGAATTAAGTACTACCATGACAATATAAAAGTAGTGGTTAAATGCAACCAGTGAAAATAATATGTTGTGTTATGGAGCATGTTTACTTATCTTTTGAAAGGAGTTAAGCAGCTTATAGTTCACTTTGTGCCTGCTTAAACGTCCATGTTTGAATTATCTTCGAAGTCATTTGAGAAATGCTTATATTAAATTAAATCATTTGACTTTCGTATAGATATCATACCAACAATTACGCGCAACGCAGAATTTGTGCAAATGTGTCGAGAGCCAGCGGACCCTTTGCCCGGAATCTGTGCAAACTCAGAACGGGCACTCCGCGGCAGATTGTCATTCCGAAAATGGTGGCTGTTGTAAATACGTGGATCCTAGAGTTTTCGAAAAGTGCTGATGCAATGAAGTTTTCTTCAGAGCAGACAATACTATTTTATGACACATGAATGTATGATTCATTTTTTTGGGGGGGAGGATGGTCGGATATTAATTCGTAATATTAATTATTCGCACTACATAATCGTACGGATAATTTTATTCTTGTAACCGCTCTATATATTATTTTACTAAGAACTAGCTAATAAATGTTCACCTTAAAGTTAACTTTATTAATATAAATGTCTAGAATATTGCGAAAGTACTGTGAACAAAATAATATTGAATTACACACTATAGGAATGCACGTAGTAAAGTAGTATCAGTTGTAATAAAAGACATTTTGGCATGCTTTGATGAACAAAACATGAAAGAATTAAAAGCATAGGAATAGCCCGTAATTAAAGTCTGGAAACTTTATGAAAAAACAAAAAACAAAAACAAACAGGAAGCCTAATATAAATAGTTGAAATAAATCTTGCGAATTCTAAATATATTTAATAACAAATTGGCACAAAAAATGATAAGAGTACCCCTTAGAAAAAAACCTAATCAACAAATGTAAACTCTGTCATCATACACTTTGTAATATTCAGGAAAATTGACAAAACGATCCCAAGTGCGTGAAATATCTCGAACACCATCACTCGGAATGAAGAAGACTTGAAAATACGGCCCTAAAAGGTGTTAATTGCAAAATAAACTATACAGCCAAATACATACGCTGTCAAGAATTTAAAAAAGTACTCAGAAATATCAACAAACGTTTGAAAAAATCGATGCATTAATATTTACGCAGCACGACTGCCGATTTCGGCTCCTTAGCCTTCAGTTATCATCTTTACTTAGCTGACCATACCCTCCCCGATCTCTAACAGACATCCATCCACTGTGCACCCCGCATTGTTCAGTACGCCAAAATGACCTACCATGTAACATTCCTGATGTAAACAATTTGATTTTAATCACAATGGTGGCGACTATTTTGTAAAGAAATAGTACAATTACAGATGCCTGTTAAGTATTATTTGCGTAAGTTTCCTTGATACTCGAGCTCCCTAGTTTTCAACCAGTGCTTAATAGCACGACCCATTGAGATACTTTGGTTCGATTCGGAACGGCACGTACCAATTTACAATGCTGGCAACAACCACCTCGTTCTTCTTTCAAAACAATCGTAGCATTTCTCGTGGCACGCTTTGGTGCCTCAGTTGCTCTCAGTTGGTACGCCCTTTTAAGCGGTGACGTAGCCAGAGTCCTTCTCTCCCCGCTCCCCCCGCTGTGAAATATCAAGAAAACTTTCGCGTATAGTAAATCACTTTTATCTGGCAATGCAGAGACATGAGTTCAGATTGATCTCTTTTGAAAGCAAAGATGAGTGGTTTAAACTTCGGAACATAATTTTGGATAAGAAAATCCAAATTATGGCACAGAATCAAATTTTATTTGCCTTTCACAATGAGTGATTACCGAACTGCTAATACATTAACACCTCCGAAAGAAAAGAACAACTAAAACAAAAATGTACGTTAATTTTTAGTCAAGTGTAGAAAGGATGTGATAGGAAATGGGTTTCCGCATGTAATGTTTGCTTTTTAAAATTTATATTTCATCATCATCCTAATAACTTGTTTAAGTACACTTTCATTAATAATAATTAACTTGTTTAAATACACGTTCATTGGCTGTACTAAAAAAACACAAAAATAGCAATAATACTCTTTAAATCAAGTGTGATCACTCATTTTACCAATACTATAAATTTTTCCGTGCACGGTTTTAAAATTAAACATTTGAATAACTTACGCTACTATTTACAAATAATCTATTATTTAGTGTAAAAGAAATTATTGTCATTTTTAATAATGAATTAACATCATGTCGTCAATATCATTACTCTGTTTGAATTTCCACAAAATCAAGCAAAATCAAAGAAATCGTTTACACCTAACAAAGCAAAAAAATAATATCTAATTCTTAAGTCACAACTCGAACAAGAAGGGCTAGTGGTCAGCGGACCGGCGTATTTATTTGGCTGCTCTCCCCCCTAATAGAGGTGGGCCGGGCCTCGCCGCCCCTCTCCGGCTGACCGCGTAACACGTCATTGCTACGGACTTCGCACCGAGCGCTGCGCGATCTCGCCGGTACTTGCCGCAATACATAGTAACCCTAAGAAAGAGGATGACCCCACTGGGCTCCTCAACGGGAAATCGAGGTGGGTATTTTAGAAACTATTGCTGGGTGTTGGTTAAATGGATGAGATAACAGGTTTATAGTGTGGAGGTAGAGTTGGATTTATGGAGGACGGAATTAATCTTTCGTAAATCTTGATGCTATGCGGGTTAGGTGAGGATGAGTGGTGTTTCCTAGTGAGAATAACATTTCTAAAAATGTGTCCAATGAATTTTCTTTCCCGTTCCAAATGGTTTTAGTAGAGATCTCTTCTCCTTCACTTTCACTACAATTACGTTATTTGAATTTTTCAGTTCAGGAAACTTTCAGTAGTTTTCGCCACAACCACATCTTACAAGCTTCTAAACGACCCATTGTAAAATCGTCCATCTTTCACATCCGTATAATAGGACACTCCAGACATAACTTTTCAGAAATTTCTTTCTTATATCCAAATTTAGGTTGGTATTTGTGAGCAAATTTATTTTATTTAGGAACGATTTCTTTGTAATTCGCTTTCTTATTTGTTTTGTGCTTTTATTGTCTTCGGTGAAAGTGCAACCTAAATAACAAAAGTTGTGCACATGTTCTATTTCTGTTGTATGTAACAGAAAGTGTTTTATTGCTATATCATCAGCGTATCTAAAACAGTGGATTTCTAAACTATTAAATTTGATGCTCCTGAGTGCAATAATAGCTTCGCTTGTACCTCTTTCTTGTTATAATTAAATCAATACTTCAGCTGATTTTCAATAAATAACAGTTTATTGTAACGTTCAATATTACAGTATGAACACATCTGTAGCTGTACATTCCATCAGCTGTCACTCTTTTGCAACTAAAGTCAATAACCAGCTGGTACCCTGGAAACTCAGAAAGAACATCGTTATATTTTTACATTACGTTAACATTTACATTGAAGTCTCACGACATTAATGTTTACAAATAATAACAAATTACCCCTTCGTGAGACTTCTTTTAAGGTATTAGAAAATCATACCTAATGATTTTATATGTTTGATAAGTGCTTCTTTAGTCATGTCTTTTGTTAGCATTTCTGACCTAAATCCGAATTGATCTTCATCCAAATGTTGTTCAATTTTCCCTTTTTTCGGTTTTTGATTATTGTGATGAGAATTTTGCCATCATAAAATATTAGGGAAATTGTTCTATAATTTTCGCATTAAGGTGTGTTTCTTTTTTATGTATGGTAATGATTTTGCTTTTTGAAAATTCTTCATGTATATCACCAGTCTAGCTCTTGCATATTGGTTTAAACATTATCTTTGAAAGTGTTTTCACTAAATTTTATTAGTTCTCTTGGCAATTCATCTGGTCCTGTGGCCTTCCTATCTTTGAGCTCCGCTACTGGTTTATCAAAATTAATTTCTTAGTATCATTGGGTCTTTCTCATCTTCTGGTACATCAGCTTCCTTTTCTGTGTATTCCGATTCATTCACAGTACCTACACCACTATAAAGGTTGTTCTAAGTAGTTTTTCCGATCACTTTTTTGTCTTCCCAAACTAATTTTCCGCTTTCGTCTCTCAGGACGTGTGATTTATCTTGGCTTTATATTCTATTGATTTAATTAACTGATAAGCTGTATCTACTCTTCCGTTTTTTATGTTATTTTCTATATTTTCACAAGTTTTTCCCATCCACCTCTCTTTTGCCTCTTTGCACATCTTTGTAATTTTGTTTTTATCATCTTGTAATTCTGCCAACCTTCTGCTGAATAGAATTTTGTTCATTTCTTTCTTTCACTGATCAGCTGAAAAATCTTGTTATCCGTGTTTTCCATGGTACAAATTTTGGCTTGCCTAAAATTTCGTTTGCAGATGTTTCAAGGGTTTCTGTGATACTATCTCATTGCTTAATTTTGTTGTATGAGTCAATGGGATATATTTCTTGTTTTCAAGGAAAATTAGTGTTGTGTCTGTGAGCATTTTAATTTATCTAAATTCCACTTCCAATTTTTCTTATTTCTTCAGTTTGACGTTGCATTTTGCAAGGATTAACACATGATCGCTTTCGATATCAGGTCCAGGATAGCTGTGGCCAGATTATATTTGGTTCTTAAATCTTTGTCTCACTAATATGTAATAATTCTGCACTCTTCTGATATCTCCTGGTGCTTTCAAAGTATACCTACGTCGGAAAGGAACTTGGAACATGATGTTAGTAATCGTCAAATTATATTGTTCCTAGAATTATACAAGAATATATATTTAACTATTAATTAAAAATTTATAAAGAATATTAAACCTACTAATTTGACAAGAATTTTTAAACTGTTTTCTTCTGATTCCTTTTCGGGACGTTGCGATAAAACACACATTTTCACATTAATATTATATTACTAAATTAATAGAGTAGTTTGCTTGTGTAGTTTCTGTAGTTTTTGTAGTCTAGAGTAGTTTGCATTTTACACAATTATGGTATTTGTGGAATGGAAGTGGCAAACTATTTAAAAGGATAGAAGAATATAATTGAAGCCGTAACACTTTATTACGAAACATTGAAACTGCCGTAAAAGTATGGAATTAAAAATGAACAGGGGCGGCTCGTCCTAAGGGGCCACAGGGGCCGGGCCCCACCAAGATTTAATAAAGCAAAAAAATGTTTATTTACCTTTATCGTAATCTCTTTGTGATAATTGTAGTACTTTATTGGAATTGTTTATTCCTGAAGATCGACAATTCATTCCCAGTACTCATTCCAAGTGGTAAAAACCAAGAATTGGGGATCATAGTTACTTGCCGCCCTCCAAGATAGCGTTAGTAGTGCTCAAGGGGCCCGGCCTGCGTGGGCCCCAAAGCCGCCCCAAAGCTTTACTCCGTTTACAAGGTCAGCGCCCTTTCATACTGGGCGCGTCCACTGCTTGCTAATTTTAGCAGTCCGAGGGGCCCGCACCAGCGGGCCCTTCTCAGTGTCAGAGGAACGGCAGGCTGAGCGCGCGGTTTTCAAAGTGCACGTGAAAGTTCTGCGCGCTATAAAGGCGGCTCCACACATGCGCCATTCGACGAATCCCGAACTTGCGTTCGCCGAATCCCGAATGACCGAAGTGCTCCTCGTGGGGTTCGCTGAACATTCGTCTTATCGCGAGCGCTTTGAACCACACATGCGCAGTTTGTAGTGTCTTGTGTGTTTGCCGTGCGCTCTGGGTACAACGAATATTCGCTATTTGTGCTCCGAGCTGCAATGGATGTGGATTCACATCTTGTTATTGCTGCAGCTGCGTATGTGGTAATGTCTTGTGGGAGTATATTACTCAATAAAATAAAGAAAAAACCGAAAAGAAGAAGATGGTGGATGGTATCAGTTCATCGCAGCAGAGAAACGTAAGTATTAATTAGCTTGCGGCGAAATATTTGCAGTTTCAAATGAACAACTTTATTCTAGATAATAAAATTAAAAACCTAATTCTATGTACTAAAATTCATGTACACACATTCTACAAGAAGTATCCTCCACTGACCATATATCTGACTTTTCTCGGGACATTTACAAATCTGGGTAAAAAGGTCATTGGGTGTTTAAGAAATTATTACTGGTTATTAATGAATGTAGTGACAACCTTTTGAACATATTTCTAAACTTATAAGTTAATTCATGTAACATTCCATTTATATTTTGTCCGTTTATCTAGTACAAATTCAATTCAGATTAAAATTAATGTGTATTCCCATTCTCAACTTCTGCAATTCAGGAGCTTGCATGAAAAAAAATTATATATAAATAATTTATATTCTATTTGACCTAGACGACTTGCAATTTTATTATAATCATGAGAGATTCTGGACAAGTTGTGATTGAGGTTAGTTGATGTTTCACACGGTAAACCAAGAAACAATTGTGCTAATCGGTACCAGCTTTTTAATACATATATTTTGGTAAAGACAAGCATGCATAAAAGTGTAATTGGAGGTAAAAGAAGTGTTTTTGATATTTCAAGTACCATGCCTTGTTTTAAAAATCATATTTGCACAATTTTTATTTAAGACTGCTAAATTTCAATGCAAATCAAAATCACTCCCAATTCAGTGACTGCTTCCATCAATAGAGAAAAAAAAATTCTATTCCTAAATTGTAATTACAAGCCTGTTGCACAGTATTGTCTATTTCCATTTCATGGATTGGTATCCCCCAAGATTTTTTCCAATGACCATACATTCTATCGCTGACAT
Organism: Acheta domesticus; assembly: GCA_031308135.1. Taxonomy (NCBI): domain Eukaryota; kingdom Metazoa; phylum Arthropoda; class Insecta; order Orthoptera; family Gryllidae; genus Acheta; species Acheta domesticus. The sequence continues at coordinate 153,522,132 of JAHLJT010000631.1, read as the reverse complement.
TCAATGTTTTTTTCCATGTGTATCAATTGTTTTATCTGTTGCAGGTATAATGGCACAATGTTAATGGCTGACTTGCTGAGAGAGCCATCTGGCAAGTTCGAGAACTTCTGCAGAATGTCCAGTGAGGACTTTAACTGGTTACTCTGAGGTGCAACCAAGGATTGCCAAAAAGAACAAAAAATGGAGGAAAGCAATTCCACCAAATGAGCGTCTTGCCCTCACTTTGCGATTCCTTGCAACTGGTGACTCTTTTCAGAGCATCGGTTTGCTATTCAAGGTGTCACCTCAGGTGGTTTCCAATATTGTCCCAGAGGTGTGCAGTGCTATAATAAATGTTCTGCAGAATTATGTGAAGGTTAATAAATACAATAGATTTTTTTTGAAATATTTATTTTACTACAAACTACTACTCCATATTATTCACAAAAAACATCTCTACATGGGGCTCTCCATTTGGATCAGGAGGCTGAATTAATTCACCCCTCGCCTCCTTTTTTATGTCTAGAAGAACTTTATTAATTCGGTGTATGGCTACATCTCTATAATACTCGTCCAACGTTTCTAATTGTGCAGCAACTAATTCACCAGCTATCGTGCTGACGCTTTTTTTTGCACGTGGAGCTGCTGCTGTCTGCAGCAGCTTATACGCGCCATTAAGCTTCTCCTCCAATTCTCTCTCGCTTACTCTTCTTTTCCTCTTGTTTTTGTTACTCTGTCCCTCTGTCCCTTTGTTTTGTGATGTCGAAGGCATCACCAATGCTGCAATACAAAAAAGGATTAAATTATAGCAAGACGGCATTAATATTGGTTGTAGTTAAAGTACTAAATTAATACTCTGGGGGGGGGAAACACACACATACCATCATTTTCTATTATTTCGAGGTCAGGAATTCTTAAGTCGCCGTCATCGTCTTCTCCTTCCTCCTCCTCCTCCTCCTCCACCACCACATCTGGATTGTTTCCTTCTGGTGAAATATCCTAAAACATTAAACATCATTAACAGGCCTCTAATGCAAAACAATGTTCTGTGTTTCAGATTCCACAAAGTGCAAATGAGTGGCAAAAAATTGCTGACAAATTCAATGAAGACTGGAATTTTCCCCACTGCATTGGTGCCATTGATGGGAAGCACATAATTATTCAATCACCATTTCATAGCGGAAGTGATTTTTTTAATTATAAAAACAATTTTAGCATTGTTTTAATGGCACTTGTGGATGCAGAGTACTGCTTCACGTTTGTTGATTGTGGCTGCCAAGGAAGATTGAGTGATGGGGCAGTTTTTAAAAACACTGTTCTTTTTAAAAAAATTGTGAACAATGAACTTCATTGTCCCAAAGAAGAACCATTGCCAGGCCGTAAAGCACCAGTCCCATATGTTTTTGTTGGGGACGATGCTTTCGGCCTACGAAAAACGATTATGAAACCTTTTCCTGGTCTTCATTCCAAAGGCAGCAAGGAAAGAATTTTTAATTATCGCCTGTCCAGAGCCCGGAGAATAGTTGAAAACGCATTTGGGATACTTTCCAATGTTTTCCGGGTTCTGAGAAAACCCATGATGCTGCAACCCAACAAAGTTGCATCTGTAGTTATGACTTGTGTCCTGCTACAAAATTTTTTGAGGAGGAGCAGAACATCCCGCAACTTGTACACGCCAAGAGGCACTTTCGATGAAGATGAGGATGGTAGGGTGATAGAGGGGACATGGCGGCAGAATGCAAACGACATGACCTCACTTCTGCCTTTACGTAACCAACCGCGGAAAGCGAGTCTGGAGGCAAAAGATATTAGGAATGAATTTGCCGAGTACTTTATAAGTAATGGCCAAGTAACATGGCAAAGCCATTTTTGTTGAATTACTCTTATTACTCAATAAATGTGATTTGAAATAGTTACCTCTGTATTTATTGTTTTCCTTGGCTCATCTTTGTCCAACAAGAAGCTTGCCATTTTTTGAAAGGCAAACCACGTCGGTTTATAGGAGTCTTCGGCACTTGCTCCACTTCTCGAACTAGATTTTATTTTGTTCATGTTTGTTCGGAAGCAGGCCATCAACGAACACTTTTTACTTTTGAGAGCTGCCACAGAATACCTGCCGCCCATCTTTGCCTCGATGCGCTTCCATGCATCGTGGACATCAGTCCTTATCTTGTGATTCGGGTGGCGCGAATTCCAGATGATGCTCTCGGCCTCAAGTTCATCGAGGAAGGCCAAGATGGTCTCATTGGACCATTCCACTTCTAAAAACAGATCAATAATTTAAATGGTAACAATAACTCTCAATGATAATTTTGAAATATATTCAAGTTAGAGTTAAACTTTATCGTATTCTGATGTGGGGACTGTAGTGTAGGCTAATTCTGCTCACAGGCACTACAGGAAAGATAGTTATTTTTGGCTTGACATGCATCCAGATTTTACAATTAGAGTTTTATGTGGAAACTTTAAGTAAAATATAAAAAGTAACTGAGTTAGGAGGCACTGAGCTAATCGTGGGGTATACTTAATTGATATTCACATAAATATGCATGCACTGTATGTAATTATAGACACATACATGAATACAATTTTGTACTTGATTTTCTTGACTAAATTATTTATTTAATTTACTTACGAGGAGGTACCTGAGCCATCACAGAAAACAAAAGCGACCTGTAACATAGTTCAACAAATAATGGGCATATTTCATTTTTTACTATTTAACTATCTTTATTAAATTATTTATTCAATTTACTTACAAAAAGAACTAAATAACTTATTCAGCACCAGGAAACTGCTCCAAGAGAGGATCCAGAAGGCCACCTGTAACACTGTTCAACAAATAATGAGCATATTTCATTTTTTACTATTTAACTATCTTTATTAAATTATTTATTCAATTTACTTACAAAAAGAACTAAATAACTTATTCAGCACCAGGAAACTGCTCCAAGAGGATCCAGAAGGCCACCTGTAACACTGTTCAACAAATAATGGGCATATTTCATTTTTTACTATTTAACTATCTTTATTAAATTATTTATTCAATTTACTTACAAAAAGAACTAAATAACTTATTCAGCACCAGGAAACTGCTCCAAGAGAGGATACAGAAAGCCAGCTGTAACACAGTTCAACAAATAATGGACATATTTTATTTACATTTTAACTATCTTTAAATTATTTATTTTAATTTATTTACGAAAAGATAATTCAATAATTTTCAAAGGCAGAAACACACGGACTTCCAAAACAAAACAAAAATGAATTGACCACGTGCAACGAAGTTCAACAATAATAATTCATATATTTTGTTAATTACCAACGTAATTATTCTTAATTATTTTAATTTACTTACCAGAAACTCGCCCAACGACACGGCTCGCAAAGACGCACACGCACGGGGTTCAAACCAACACGACCACGAGGGCGAACAAACGGCGAATGTGTGGATGGAGTTTCAAACAACCGGAAACTCTAGGCAAGGCGAATGTTCGTTTCCTTTGATGTGCCGGAAAAGACCGACAGGCTTCGGGTAGGGCGAATATCGAATATTCGGCGTTCGGCAAATCGCGAACGACCCGTCCACACTACTCGGGATTCGGCGAACGCAAGTTCGGGATTCGCCGAATGGCGCATGTGTGGAGCCGCCTTAAGATGAACACAGTGGATTCGTTACACCGTTTTCAGTTTTCTTCACTGAGACTTGAAGAAAAAAATGATATTAAACTGTTAAGAGCACATCAACCGAGTGACTTTTTATTTACACAAGTTGATGGGAAGAAAAAACGAACATTCTGTAATTCGTAATTTCAGAAAAAAAATATGGTTCACTGTGAGTGAAGAAAAACAAAGCTTATTTTGCTTTTTTGTTTGTTATTTGGTGGTGAGGGGTTGTAGGCTGTAAGAATCTGAAACATTTGAGGGAAATGATAAAGAAACACGAAGAAACGCACGAAGAAACAAAAAGAAGTTGCATTTAGAAAACGCTTGTAAATTTAAACCTTTTCGAATCTTGAACATTGTTGTACAGATTGATTCGGCGGTCAAAATTTCAATCTAGAAACATAATGAACAAGTCGCAAAAAATAAACTATTTTAGGTAGAGAGACTGAGTGTTTAAAATTCTGTGGTACTCATGAACTAGCATTGAGAGAGCATGATGAATCTGAAGATTCAAAAAACCGTGCAAGTTTTTAGACTTATCGTTATTCGACAATCTAGATAGTGTGTTAAACGAATATTTAAACAATTTTTCTGTTTATAAATATAACTCACACGACGTAGAACGAGCTGCTAGATTCTCTGTATGAAGTGTATTTGGACGAAGTGAAGAGAGACAACGATGTAGCAGATTTTGTTTCTCTGCAACAACTGACATAACACGACGAAGTCAATTTGTCTTAATTTTACGACACTTATCCCTTTCAAACTCTCAGCATTCAAAACGATAAGCTATGGCATTAGCATAATTTTTACAAAAATCATTTGTTTCCGTTGACATTCCAATATTTGATTAAACATCATAATAAAAATTCCTACTTCTGTTTTTGTCGAAAATCTATAGATTTAAAGGTTTAATTAATTAACTGATAATTAATATAAATTAAATAATTGATTATGTGACAATTATTTAATTAAGTAAGATAGATTATGAGATGATAATCGTGCTTTTGTGCCTGGCCCCACCAAGAAAAAAATGTGACAAGCCGCCACTGTATATGAAAGTTTGCTAAATGGTTTAAGTGGTAAGAGTAAGAAGTAAAAGGGAAAAAAAGGGGCGAAATGCGCTAATATGACACCTGTTAAAAACATTAATGTGAAATGTTTCAAATGCTGGGTATAATTCAAAATTAGAATGTTTCGAGATGTACCAGTTTTGCAGCCTATGAGCCTATGAGTTTTGCAGCCTATGAGTTATATGTAGTAGAATTTTAGTGAAAGAAATTTAAAAATTTATACTTTTAGGGATTGCAGATACAGATAAACCATTACAGTGGTTTTCTGTTCATATTACTTCAACAAATCCTATGTCAACTTGGCAAAGTTTTGAAGTAATAAATAAACTATCCAACTTGATGCATTGATTTTTGCACGCCAATTACCGGTCTTATAATCATGGACACAGATTATGCAAAATTTACCTCATCTACTTTTCGTGATGATAAATTCTTGTTATACCTGAATGGCATCTAATTATTAGGATACATTCCCGTTTACGTTATGTAGTTAATCTGATTTAAAAATATAATTTATGTGATTCAGCAGTTAATTTGTAGGTCATTTATTTTGGATGATAGGTTGTATGAGTTACGATGCAATTTTCTCTGAAGAATTTATACAGTCCTGTCTAGGCATCTCGAAATGCTCCTCGACTCAACAACACATGAAGTAAAATTTTATTTTATGTACCAGTCATTGTACATTGAAGGTAAAGGGGAAAAAAGTAAAAACAGAATTATAATTCTTTGACGAGTAATCAATACGAACGCAAAGACGTGATTGGTCAAAAATGAAAGACGCTCATGAAAAGGGACATTAAAGAGAAGAGTGCTGTTCCTAAAGCATGTGCGACCTTCAGCAGCCCCTGAATTGAACTCGTCAAACGTAATTCGGTGGAGGGAAAGTTAATGGGAGTGCAGAGCGCTGGGAAGGGGGGGGGATGGCCCTGAACTGCAAGCGGCCGAGCAGGAATCCTCGCGGGCAATACAGATGAGAGCAAGGGCCAGGAGAAAGCAGTGGTAATGAGAACTCAAGATGTGATTTTATGATGATTGTTGTGACGGAGGTGGTAGTGTTTGGCGTTTAGATGCGTCATTTTGATAAATGGCTTTAATTAGTTGGTAATTTTATTTTACTTTCTCACTACTGCTTACGCAGTATAGAGAAGGTGTTGTAACACAGTGGGACGGCGGAATTTCGGTCTATGCCAAAAATCAGACCAATGCCGCCTTAATAAGAGTATTTTACTCTAGTCTTACAAGAAATTTTAAAAAATGGAAACGTTTTCAAGATAATTTTGAAAATGTCCGGGGGGATTCATGTAATGTACCCCAAAATTAATGCATTTTTTTTCAAAATCTCAGCGCTTTGACTCAGGCTAGATGGACAGAGGTTTCTTCAATTGGGAAAAAAATCGTATGCATAGTTTAGGCGCTAGTGTTGTTCACATGCACCGGACAGACGGACGGATGGACGTTTTGCTTTGAAGTAGATTTTCGGAAACAAGGATTTACAAAACAGGGATTCTGTATACACCACGTGTTAGGGGATTTTGTTTCTTAATTTAGCAACTGGATTTATTCACCTTTACGTTATCACGGCCCGGACATTTTTTCTGCCGAAAATTCGCAATTTTTTCGCGCAGCATTCATAATTTTCCCTATGCTTTGTATATTACTCCATATATATATATATATATATATATATATATGTGTGTGTGTGTGTGTGTGTGGAGTATATATATATATATATATATATATATATATATATGTGATATATATGTATGTGTATATATATATATACACATACATATATATCACTCCGTATAATCTTCTAGCACGTGGATCCGAACCCCTGGATCGTTGGTATCGAAAACCAATTGACGATAAAATGTCCGTCCGTCCATCCCTCCGTCTGTCTGGTGTATGTGAACAACACTAGTGCCTAAAACATACACAGGAGTTTTTGCAAATTGAAGAAACCCCTGTCTGTATGGTTACTTATTGATTTTTGTAGTTTGGATATTTTCTGAAAGAATTATTTCATTGCAGATCCTTGAATGACTCATCCACCACTTTGAAACATCTGAGTATTACTTATTGAGTTATAACTCCGAGAGGAGGATAATATTCGGTGTGCCGCGTATTCTCACAGGTTTCAAATAGCCAAATTGTTTTGATTATGAAATTGTATTAAACTAGAGACGTGAAGCAGCAAAATTGATGCTGAACAAAAACATAGAAAATGGCTTTCCACACTCATGCTCACTGCTCGAGAACGAATAAGAAACTCTCGTGTAACACTGCAATAAATTAAATACTTTAAAAAACACATTCTTCCTGAATACCGCAATAACATAGTATAATACACACATAAGTACAACGTTATTTACACATAAAGAATTCCAAAAAAATTGTTTCACTATGCAACACTTGAAGAGCAAATATTTAATGGCGGCCGGCCTCTTTCTTGGAATGTTGTTGTCACATGACGCCAGCTGTGGCGTAAGCAGTGACACACTGAGTTTGATAATTCAGTCGGTACGCAAATTATCACATTAGGTGGAATTACACAATTAAATATGTGCTTTTTCCACAATAATAGAGCTTGTGAATGTTTTGAATTACTCTCGACGAAACCATAAATAACTTTGAAATGCCCGGAGGCTGCGTATTTTGTTTTTCAATTTCCACGGGCATCAATTAGTATTGTAGATCTTTGTGCAAAGTATATGTAATATATGTCAGTGAAAATGAAATAATAATTACATTTCTCAAAATATCACAGAGATATGAACTTGTGTTTGGGGAAGCGTGAGCAGAGTTGATTGTGTAATTTGTCCTCCCTGACATAAAACCTGGAACTGAAAGTGTTCAAAAGAAATGTTGGGAAACTTTGGTTATGCGCGATGCTGTTGTGTAGATTAGATTCTGCTCTCCGGAGCGCGTCTTGATTTTGAGGGCGAGCGCCCATTGGGCGAGAGGCGACAGTGCGCGTCCAGACTCGCAGTGGGTCTTCGAGGAAGAGCGGAGCGGCTTATGGTGAGGGCCGGGGTCTCGCTCTCAGCGAAGACTTCTCCGAGGGGGGGGGGGCGACCTGCACGGGAGCGGGCGACCTTCCCAAACAGGACCCCTGGCTCCCCTCGCTCATGACCTCTAAGGTCTCCCCTCATTCAGGCTGCCTGCCCATGCCGCCTGCGCCGAGGTTTCTTCTTCATTCTCGCCCGCCATTTCGGCTTCTGGCCAACGTTAAATGCACTCTGTAAGATGACATGAACGCCATATTGCTGTATTCTTTTGTTGTTGTTTTTTTCAAAAATTGTGAAAATACAATTTTTCTGACTTGTTTCTCACGTCATTAATATTTACATTAGCGACGATATGTTGACATTATTATATTAATGAGTACATGTGCTTTAAATACTTTAATGTAAACTTTCTCGAGAATTTAACTGGTTTCTGTGAAAAGGAGCTCAAAATTCCGCATTTCCAGAAACTTTTAAACGTCATTTTCTCATAAATGGTTCAAAATTTTTCTTCATGCTTTTCTAGTGGATAGTGCAAATTGTCCTCTTTGATATGACGTAAAGTTCATTTTGAGTTTTTTTTTTTCAAAAATTACACAAATGTAATTTTTTAACGAGATCTCACTTCTTCAATATGCACATTGCCAGAAATTTGTAAACATTATATTTGGGAGTGTAAGTGCTTCAAATGACTTCCAATGAAGTTTTTCGAAAACCCAAAAATTTTCGGTGAAAAAAGAGCTTCAAATATCGTATTTTTAATAGCGCTTAAAGGCCGGTTTTTTAAAAACGGCTACAATTTTTTAAAAGAAAACTACCATTTAGGACGAGGTTTCTGTGTTATTTAATATTCTAAAATTAATATTTCCTTTCTACCGTTAGGCAACACAAAAATTGAGAAAACGTACTTTGGGCGGTGATAGATGGCAGCTGGCTAGAGTATGTGGCAATTTCAAATAGCTAGCCCAGACCCATGGAACTAGAAAAGTAATACGGGTAAGTCTGTGCCATTCTGTAGTACCACTAGTTTATTTTGTGTATAGCTTCTTGTAATTCTGTAAGTGTTATATTATCTCCTTAGTACGGATCTCCTCCACCAAATTCTTTTATGGAGTTGCTTTTCGTTTCTTGTCCGTACTCGACGTATTCCACCTATAGATTTGTGTAGTTATTTATCCACTCCTCTTTGTCGGTAGTGTGGAGACGTACCGTATCTTTTGTGTTTTATTTAATGGCCTCATAAGTTTAGAAGATATTTGTTTTCTACCATGAACATGGTTTTCTATCATCGATATTCATTTATCCTACGATTCTTTGTGGGCTTGGCTTATTATTTTACGAGCATTATTACGTTTTTCTTTATAGTTTCTGCAGATTTTTCTGTTTTCTTTGGAAATATTTTTTACATGTTTTACTCTTTTTCTTTATAGCATTCTCTATTTCCACATTCCATATTTTTAGTTCTGTTGTTTATCTAAATTTATTCCCTTTACGTATACCCGTGGGACTTCCTCACGGGCCCCTCTATTGAGCCGTCCTCTTCTGACGCCCTGGACCCTGCTCTGCACGGGTAGCCTCCCACACTGCCTTCTGCAGCTCCGGAGCAGGCATGTGTCGGTGCAACACCCCCTGAATAAAGAAAGCCTCCACACGGAGCTTGTGACGTAGTGTCATGGCGCCCAGGGTAGTCCTAGTCAACAACGTGATTTGCACATGGTCAGTTGTTTTGATAGCAACGGTGTGTTGTAATTTGAAAGATGTGAAGATTTTCCCAATCATTGAAGATATTCAGTACTCATTTTAAGTATTGGTGGTAGCATATCAGTGATGTTTCTTCCAAAAAGCGATATAAATGCGTTGTACTTAACTGCCGTGCGTTGCGCTTATAAGGGCTTAAAGTCCATGTAGGGCCTATTTGATTTCTCAAAATATATTGAAATGCGACGAAAATGACCTGTTGTATATGAAATGCGACGAAAATGACCTGTGGAATATCGACGGAATTACAACTCTTCAAGAACTTCTTCATTGTAAGTATTCATTTTATTCGTAGCCATTTCCTTGCAGAAAACCTCTTAGAATGTTCTGCAACATGTTCCAAAAACGAGTAGTACTTATTTTCTATTAGACCAAGTTTGAATTAAACTTATTACAGTGAGGTTTACTCTTAAAACATTACACAGTTCAAATAATAAGGCTTACAGAAACGAACATTTAAATAATTTCAAATATTTTTAGGTTATACATTATAGCAGAACTTAACTAAGATACTAAATCTGTTCAAATTAATTTTTAATCCGTTCTTGCTAAATCCGGTGGTTGTCTTATTATTGTACTTTGTTAATTATTTTCTTGATTTTTAAATGCTTTTTCTGTTAATAATTTACTAGTATCAAACAGGTTTTAACTTTATGCAATATTTTACAGGTTTGCCATCGTCACTTTCATGAGAATGATACACTGTGAGAAACAGTTATGTGCGATACGACGGGCGAAATATCATTTTCTAAATTGAGTATCTCTCAATTTAAAAAATTGTGGAGGATTTCTTGACTACCCTACCTCTTCTCCTAGCAAACAAAGCGAGAAACTCCAGCAGAAAAGAAAATAATGCTGAAGAACTTTCAACCGGTAGCTGTCGACGCTGCTAGTGTGGTTTTGCAGCAAGTTTATAATTAACAGTATTTCTTTGTACAACGTTGGAAAATTTGAGGAAAGTTACAGTGTTTCTAGTTTGGACAATTTTTAAACAAAGTGATGATCGTATTTCCTTTTTAAAACCATTGTAGAATCCTCATCCAGTGACTTCTCTTTCGGAAGTTGTAGATAGTGCTTTGAATTTTAGTTTATACAGAAAAATGCTCATGTGACGAAATTAAGAAATCAAGATTTTCCAAGAAACATTAGCAATATTAATTTAATTTAAGATATGTTGGATATGTTTTTGATTAGAAAAATGTTTTACTGAAGATGACTTTGTGTCTGAAAATTTATCAGGAATTTTATACTCTCCATGTAGTAAAGCAGATAACTGAAAATAAAAGTTATTTCAAGATTTTTATTGGAAAAATATAACTCATTCTTGTTCATAAAAACAACAATTTTAGCTCCATCTTAATTATACAGTACGTTGCTGCCTTTTATTTTCAATTTCATCAGATTCCAAAATTTTATTTTAATTGAGAGATTAGATTGTCGGAGGTTGAAATGTCGGAGCTTGCAAATGAATGCGTGGTTTTGAAGATCAAAGACCAAATATTTTGTAAAATTGCTGAAAGAAAAATCTGAGTGGATAATTTATAATGTGGTAATATTGTATATGTGTTAATGTATTAATAAATGTGACTGGACTTTTTAAACATACATTATGATTTGTATATAACTTACTACCTTTTTTATGTTTTCACTATATTCCTTGTAATAATGTTAAATGCTTGGGGGTGTAAAGTATCTGCAAAAAGATGTTCTTGAGATCACTTTTAAGAACTTGAAGGTAAATGCATTCAAACGAATTTCTTATGGATTCTTGAAACAAATATAGTATAAAATTTCACTGATGTGAACATTAAATATGAACATATCTTTTTTAATGCATTTCCAGAATAGTAATTGCAAACGAAGAAAGGGTTTCTAGTATAACTGCGATTTGCGCAGCTGTCCGGTCGGACTACCTTTGATGACGTCACTAATCAGTGTGGAGGCTTCCTATATCCAGGGGGTGTTGGTCGGTGACCCTCCTCATGCTACTGGCGTTGACACCCCGAAGAGGGCGCACGCGGTGGACCTACCTGGCGCAACCGGCTGCAGCGCCCCGAGCCGAGGCGTAGACGCCCCGGAGCAGGAGCGTCCCGCAGATCCGTCGCAAGCAGCCGACGGCACTGCCCAGGGCCCGAGCGCGAACGCTGAGGCGGCCGCGCCCTTCGCAGCGGAGGATGCTGACCGGACCGGCACGGTAGGGGCCACGGCGCCGCCCGCTCACGACCCAGCTCAGCCCGAGACGGATGAGGATGCAGCCGTCCCCCTTCCCCACCTTGGCGGCAGCCCCCAGCGGAGGTAATACGCGGTGGAAGTACAGAGGAGTTTGAACAGTTTCTCGCAACTGTCACTGATATCAGCGGTGAGGAAGAAGACGCCTCCCTCCGGGTCAGCCGTAAGTCCGGCCATCTATTAGTTAAACTAATACGTGCACTAATCCATAAAGCACATGCGAAAAGATGGCGGGTGTAGGAGCTGCAGGGCATTTATGCCTCTGCAACCTGCAACTCTGACGTAGGCTGTGTCCACCTATTACCTCCACTCGGGAGAAAATATGAGGCCGCCCGTGTACAAATTCATACACGCGGCGCGCCTCAATAGCTCAAAGAAATTAAATTTCCAACCTGAGAATGAGAAACTAAACATAATGTACCGTCAGGGCTACAAGCAGAAAAACAATCCAGAAACACCTGCATCAGAGACGATCGGACATGCCATTGCCGAATACCTGACACAGTGCCATCCTGCACTTAGCACAACCGCGTGCTAATGCACCTTAAAATCGCGGCCGTAGCGAACAGATGGTCTGTGCTGTTTGAAAACGAGACCGTAGGAGGCCGGCGACGCCCAGACCTGATAATGGTGGCGGACCATAAAGTAGAGCTCTCAATACCCGCAGACCAGTCAACCCGCCCGCCCGCCCGTCTCAGAAAAGTGCGGGTCGAACCCACCCGCATTCATACGGGTATCCGTATGATACGAGTACCCGTATTATGCGGGTACCCGTATTATGCGGGTACCCATATTATGCGGGTACCCATATTATGCGGGTACCCGTATCACACGGGTCGCTCGTAGAATACGGGTAGGCCGTATAATACGGGTCGCGGGTCTTTTCGAAATTGTTATTTATGTTTAAGCAATAACGCAATTTCTTTTCAAAAGGGACCAAAAGGACGAAATGGGCGAAAATGAAATGGAAGAAAGGACTACAGAACAAAATGGTCGGAAAGGACGAAAAAAGGCGGAAACGGAAAGGGATTTTCAGTACCAGGGTACTAAAAATTGTTCAATTTGACGAGTTATAGATATTATTATGTTAACCAATGTTTATGACAGGTGGCAAATTGAAAACGTTAACTCTTGGTGAAAAAATAAGTAGACTAAGAACACGAATAAAGCAACACTTCTGTCAAGATTCTGATAAATAAATTAAAAGTTAGAAAAACTCAAGTGTACGACACCTTTAAAACAAAAACAAAATAAAGAATGAGTGCTTATACTTCGCTTTTTCTAACATGGCTGATGACATAAGGAAATTATTAAACCCTCTGCTTTATAAAATGAATCTTTTTCTTTAATTCGCGATCTTCCTTCTCAACGGGTCTCGTGGCCTCAGAAATGTGCTTACCAATGTTAAAAAGATTTATTTTATAAGGCAGAAGGTGTAATGATGACCTAATGTCATCGGCCACTTTAGAAAAAACGAAGTACAAAAGAAATTTTTATAGGTGTGTGATTTAATTTTTCTCTGGTACATATATTACATATAATACATTAACCCGCCTTAACTGACGCATCTTTTTGTAACGCCATTACTCACGTATTAGATTTTATCTAACAACTGTTTATGTTATATTTATTGTTTTATTATGAATCAAATATTTACATTAATATTCCCAGACATTTGTTATAGGTTTCTGTAACTTGTATAGATGAAGTGATACATAAAGATGACATGCAGGCTCATAATTTTTGCTTATAATAAGCACTCGAATCAAAATCACAGTCGTGAAGTGTTATTTATAGTAAATTCATTTAATAAAGGTAAATAGTAGAAAACAATTCAATAAACAATATATTTTTACCACATTGAAACATACAGGGACATTTGTGAACAGTCGCGGCTCGTGGTTTTATAAACGGGGAAGGCTGCAAATGCATTGCATTGCATTACAGGGCATTGCATTGCCTGTCTTGTATTTCTATTAATAAATCTGATACAGACGTAAGGGAGTAGCGCTCCTACCACGTATCGGGAAAACTAGTTAAAGCGCAATGCTAGCTGCTGAACTGCATAGTAATGCCATCTGGTGAGCACGCCCTTCTTCAGACCCTAGACCTGCCACCCCTGAAGGCTGCCTGCCCGCAGCCTTTCGTCCGCCGGTAAGCCTGTGCAGTGAATACATGACGTCATGCCTCCTCGTTTTACACAGGCCTTATGGCGGAATGAAGTGGAAGCCTACCGCTTCTCTCTTCCCTGTCAACAACTTCAAATGCGTTACGGACGGCCGTTAATGAACCGACAAAGAAAACGTTTGATATGATTGTTACATAATACAACTCAGAAATCCATTATTAATAAATAAATACATGTTTAAACATATTTTTAAATTTCTTTTTGAGGGCGATTTCTCTAGGAGAGGCTCCGCCTAACAGCCTTTAATGACGAGCCGCGCCTGTTTGTGAACTAAAATAAGCTTCCTCAGAACTACACTCATTGCAAACAAAAAGTCTTTCTTGTGAGTTCTTTTCAACGTGGTTGGATCAAATATTGCAACAATGCTGCGTGAACCTGGTTTGCCTCCTTGGAAAAAAAGCGCCTCTTCTTTTTTCTCTACGTTGCTTTCCGTCATGACATTATTCTAAAAACTAAGTAGCAGAAACTGCAGCGACGGAATGGCAGAAGATATTCATGGTAAATGTATGAATCTTACTTTTGATTTAAGGTATACAAAACACGATCAAGGCGTGACACTAAGCTTTTCTGAATTTCATCCCAGCATTCAAGTCATAGAAATCAATCTACAACTTACAGAAGAGTTGATGCAGCATTGTCAAACAATTATATGTGTTTCCCCTTACAAACCTTCAAAAATCCTGGTATACTACAATTCCTGGTACCAATTACAATGGATTCTGATATTGTTCATATTATAACGGGCACAGAAAGTTTGTTAAATATAACTCAATATCGAGATATTTTATATCAATAAACTAAATGGAAGCATGGTGGAAAGAAAATAGTATTTCCATCATAAATGGCAGACTAAGACGTTTCCTTTTCTCCTATAGCGTGTGCTGGAAAAATACCATCCTACCAAGTCAATTAATGTTTTTACGGCAGTTTTTTCACAAATATCAGTTATTTGTAATATTGGTGTTCCTGTTAAATGATTGGATAAACAAAGATTATAGGAATCTTAAATCGTAAGTAACGTAGACTTAAAATCCTGGTATTTAAGCGTACCAGGATGTCTTCACCCTGGTACATGGTATCTTCATTAAAATCCTGGTAACAATACCAGAATCCTGGTACGTCTGGCAACACTGAGTGGATGCAATAATCGTATCGAAATACAAAACGGTTGCTCGCGCGTGAGAAAATATCTAACACTATGCGCCGCGCTAATCAACACCTCATATTGCTTCCCTTCGCAGAACTGATAAGAACGATGGACGGATGCAGAGATGTATCGTACGGAAAAGCATTGCTCAAGCGTCATCTCCGTACATTGAAAGATGTGAATGTTATTTAAACAAATCCAGAATTGTTAGATGTTCGTCCTTTTCATTATTTCTGTCGTATTTGGAAAGAAATTGCCTTATTGCTTAAACAAACATAAAAATTTAAATTAATTTATATCTTCAATTTTTTAAATAAGTATTTAAATAATAATTTTGTAAATGCTTTAAAATATAAACTATAATGTTTTAAATAAATTAAGCAACTTTCTAACGTACGAACGGCATCTAATAATTGCGCAGTGAAAAACACAAAGCGCCCTTAAGACCTTTTCTTGATTTACTGTTTCGTTCCGTTACTTTCCTACTTCGCTTATTATCTGGTAACTTCAGCGTACATAAATAGATAACTTTACAATCTTCTGTTCGTGTCTATCAAAAATACCCGCGACCCGTATTATATGGGCGACCCATATTATACGGGTACCCATCTGATACGGGTACCCGTATGATACGGGTACCCGTATGATACGGGTACCCGCATGATACGGGTACCCGTATGATGCGAGTGGGTTTGACCCGTTAGAATACCCGCATGTACGAGTCCTGGGTACCCGCATGACTGTAGACCCGTATAACTCCAAGAGCTCTACCATAAAGCTGTATGTATCGACGCCGTCGTGAAGACAGCGAATATTGGAAAGCTCGAAGAGGAATACTCGGAAAAGGCAGCCAAGTATCAGGAAGAAGTACGCCCCATACTTTTAGTTATGAACTTCAGGGAGGTCGCGTTTCTGCCACTCTTGATAGGAGCCCTGGGCGAGTGGTGCACAAGTAGCATGGCGGTACTAAATAAAGTAATAAAGACCAGCGCGATCGAAAACAAAAAGAGTGCGCCTAATCGCCGAAGCGATAAATGGTAGTGCCGCCTGCTTCTACAAGCACACCGCCCAAGTATACTGCGATTTTTATAGGAAGAGCTCTCAAGATAACTCAAATCCCATCTTCGCGATGGAATATGTCACGGCATTTCGCGTCTTCTCTCGGTCTTGCCGGTAGAAGTCGCATGATCGCAAGCACTGCTTCATACGGTCGCGATCGTGCGAAATCTAGCGGAACGACTGTGAATGATACGAAATGCCGTGACATATTCCATCGCGAAGATGGGATTTGAGTTATCTTGAGAGCTCTTCCTACAAAAATCGCAGTATAGACCTGATCCCTGCCGAGTACCGCCGTATATGTAAATAAAAAAAAGCGGCCCCTGGCGGGGGCCGCCTCGGCCGATGCCCGATCATCTGGCGGAGGGGAATCCGCACCTGAGTGTAACGTATTGGCAAGGGAACCTCGTGGTAGCTCTTTGGGTATGGGCGGGAAGGGATTACCAACAGGAAATCGCCTCGCCAAGCAGGAAGAGAAAGGCGCCCTAGAAAATGCACCCAAAGACTGAACAAAGGGCAGGCCATTCTGGAGGCAGGGCGGGGGAGGCGGCGTGACGAAGGAGGTCACGTGAGCCTCCAGTATATAGGAGAGGAGACGAATGGGCGGGTTCTGGAGAAAGAGTGAGGACCTCGTGCGGATGCACAAATTTGCGCCAAAGCGGTGGGTGCAGCGGCGAGTAGGGCTCGCGAGGCAAGTCACGTGTTGACGCGCCTTTGGGGACTTTGTGTCCCAGATATGACTGCGGTCACGTAGGAGTGATGCTGTGTGCGAGCTCCGAGTGAGGTGTAGTTGAGACCCACCACTCACACATCAATCGTTTAAGGTCGCTCATGCGATCAAGACACATCACAGATCGATGCGCCTGTAAGGACTTTGTGTCCGAGAGTGACATCTGGTCACGAATGCTTGGCTTTGTGGGCGCTTCGAATGTAGGAGTGGCGAGTGCCACTAAGGAAATCAATTCTCAATCGGATTTGAATCGCTCCCGCGATCAGGAGATAGAAGAAGGTCTATCAGAGCTAGTGTGTAAAGTGTATTCATTTAAATTTGTTTGTAAATATAACTGAATAGAAAAAGCTCGTGTCTGTGTTTGCTGTGAGTACCGATGACGTCACAGAAGACTCCCGCGCCTCCACCCGGAGCCGCCCAGTGCCCTACTCTCAGTCAAAGAAGATAGTGCAGTGATGGAGCAGTCATAATGTAAGTAGTGTTAATATTAGTCCACAACAAGGACGTGACAGTGACGCCTGTGCTTAATTTAGGCCAAATCAGGTATTAGATTAGAGAATTTAGTGAAGCTAAAATCAACAAAGACGCTACTGTGTCGTCTGTGACGTAATGTTAGTTAGATGTAGGTTAAAATAGTTAAGGCAACAATAGTATAAGTGATACAAGAGAGGTGAGTCAGTGATACAAGATAGAAGAAACCCTTAAACTATTATAAATGCCGCATTAAAGGTCTAAACCACCTTGAATTTGGTGACCACCAACCACTGTAAATACACACCATGTAGTGCCACATCTGTAAAAAATTGTTTTCTCGACAATAAACGATACTTTAATACGGAATAATATACACAGAATAGGGAAACTTATGTAATGCTGGGCGAAAAAACGGCGGATTTTTGGCAGAAAAAAATTCATTGCCTGGCCCTAATAATGAAAAATTGGATAAATCCAGTTGCTAAATTAAGAAAAAAATCCCCTAACACATGGTGTAGCCAGAATCCCTCTTTTGTAAGTCTCTGACACCGAAAAAATACTTGAAAACAAAACTTCCGTCTATCCGTCTAGGAACACTGCTAGCGTCTAAACCATATGTAGGATTTTTTTTCAAATTGAAGAAACCCCTGCGATCTGGCTCGAGTCAAGGCTCAAAACCGGCTCCAAATTTTGTCTTTAAATTTTTTGTAATAATAGAGTAAAATACACTTATAAAGGTGACATAAGTCGTAATTTCACGGTTAACTATAAATTTTGGAAAATTGCAAAAGTTTGAATTTTTTTCGGCTTCTTTCTACAACTACAAAATTAAATATAAAGATTTTTGCTAATAAAATTTGTTCTCCATAGTAAGTTCATTCATTAAGGGCAGGTACATTTTGTTGAAAATTTTAGTAGTTTTCGCGCAATATTGCGTGCAATATGTTCAATTTTAGTGGCAATTTGTTCGCATTATTTCATGAATGAGTACATGTGTTTTAAATAACGTCAAGGAAAGTTTCTTGAGAACTCAACCGTTTCTTGTGAAAACTAGCTTAAAATTCCGCATTTTCAGAAACGTTTGAACGCCATTTTCTCGTAAATGGCTCCAAAATTATTCTTCAAACTTTTCGAATGGCTGTTGCTAATTGCACTCTTCAATATGATAAAAAGTTCAATTTGGGGTATATTTTTAATTTTTGCAAAAATTACACAAATGTAATTTTTTGAAAGATTTCTCTCGCCTTTAATATGCACATTACCAGCAATTAGTAAACACTGCTGTTTTTGTTAGTCTAAAGTGCATTAAATGACTTCTAATGAAGCTTTTCGAAAACCTAAATATTTTCTGTGAAAATGAGCTTCAAATTTCGCATTTTTAGAAGCGCTTAATAGCCATTTTCTTAAAAACGGCTCCAAAGATTTCAAAGAAAATTGCTATTCAGGACGAGGTATTACTATTCTTTAATATTCTGAAATTGGGCGATAGCTGGCAGCAAACGTATGTGGCAAGTCCAAATAACTAGCCGAGACCAAAGGCAATAGAAAATTAACTAGTCTGTGCCATTCTGTAGCACCACCAATTTCTCTCTGACATCCCTAAACTAACGTATTTTGCAGATAAGGCATTTTTTGCAGATGATACTGCAATATTTACTGCACACTCGTTTCATACAAGGTCGAAATAACTTACAAAAAGGTTGAAATACACCATGTACCTGGTTCACCAATTGGAACATTAAAATCAACACTCAAAATTCTCGACCCAAAATGTTTCATTATAACGTACTTATCCAACTTATCCACTAATACTTAATCATAAAGTTATTAACTGGTTCTACAATTCTACCCTAGTTAAATATTTAGGTTTACAAATAGAAACAAAATTGTCATTGTAACAATACATTTCATCAATATCTTATAATGCACATATCAAAATCCTTGTATTATACGCGATTATGAAAAAATTCAAATCTTTCAAATGATTCAGGTATCTTAATTGATAAATCTATCATTTCTACCACAAAAATTAATACTTGTCTTATATGGAGTGGACCTGCAAAAACAGTTGAACGCAAGTTAGACGTTATTCAAAGTAAGTTTTTACGTCAAATATTAACAATTCCTTGGTTTATTCGTAATGAACAAATTTTAAAACAACTAGCCATAGATTTAATTAGTACGGGAAATGAAAATTTATCAATTTTTTTCTCTTCCATCTTGTCCAGCTAACTGTCATACACTTAAATTAGGCACTTACACTTAACTTACTTAACATTTTTTTTCTAATTAGGACTTGATATTCAAAAGATGTAGTGTGAGTTTTCATTAACTACCAAATGCTAAAACATGCATGCAAACATGCACCAGCAAATATCCAAATATGTACGAAGTAGGGAGAAAATAGAAAAAACACGCACAATCAAATTTGATTTTACTACATGCTATATTTTATTTTACGTTGCTACTAGTAAGAACAAAATGAAAAGAAACTAGTGGAGCTACAACAGCACATACTTCCCCGTATTATTGGAAGCAGCTACGTAGCATTGAAATATTGCACTTTCTGCCCTACAGCATCTTAGCTATTATTTGAAAACGTCCAATTCAACCAAGAAGCGATCAACCACAGTGTAAGATGTATAGGTATGTTAACTAGCTGCCTTTGGGGCAAATTTTCTGAAGCCAGTTTGAGACTAATTCCTCCCTTGTCCGTACGGTGCGCACGATCGGTCTGGGTCGCGGTGTAAGATATACATCTTAAGATGACATCTTAAACTGTGGCTTACACATTACACGACTAATCACGACCTTGCCCAAATGAGACCTAAAGATCGCAGCACATATATGCGAGAACTGTGAGAACTAGCCTCACAAAAGCTTCAGTTTTAGACTGGGAGTGAACACATCAATGTATCTTCCACAGTGCGAACAACTCACTGTTTCCATCGCAGTGTTGTCAAAACTATGTGAATTCCACAACTACATAAAAATTTAATACAAAAGTTTTGTAAACTTGTATTGCAAAACGAAGTTTGATACCATAGAAGTCTACACCATCAAGTAACAACAAAGACACGTAATTCAGAGAAATTCGCGACAGTGGCACGGAATTCAATTGTTGCGTTCCTGCATTGTCGATACTTCCTTAATAAGCTAGAAATTTTTTTAGCAAATATTTCTAATAAATAGCAAATATTTCCAATATTTGAAAAGAAATAATTTCTTTACAAATTAATGAGTAAATGTGTAACAAAAGGTCGAATGTAAAAACGAACAAAGAAATAATATACAAAATTGCAAATTCTAATTTACGACGCATCTGGCTGTCTGAAGCGTAGTAATTTTGCAGCGGGCTATTATGTTTGTCACAAAATTATAGAAAAACTACTCGTATTTTGAAAAAATTAAATATGACGTTATTTGAAGATGTAGTTTTGATAAATACATTTAATTGAGAAAAATGTATTTTTAAAATTGTAGTTGGAAGAAAACGCCGAAAACGAATCGCAGTCAATTCCGAGCGGGCTATTATGTTTGTCAGAAAACTATAGAAAAACTACTCATATTTTCAAAAATTCAACATGACCATATTTAAACATCTGTTTTTGATGAGCATATTTCATTAAGAAAAAAAAATATCTTCACAATTGTAGTTGTAGAAAGACGCCGAATTTTTTTTTAATTTTTTAAAATTTTTTGCAAAACCAGGCTTTTCAACGAACATGAAACCTGCACCATTCTGTTAAGCTTCCTTTTAGGTATCTCAGGTCCCAAAAAAACGTTGTGCGGTTTTTAAGAAAAAATGGTTTAAAGAAAATAAAAAATTGTCTGTCAGACACAATTTTTCGAAACTAACACTTATGTTTTTGAAAAATTGATCATGGCTTTATTTGAAGACCTGTTTTACTATGAACCCATTTCATGAAGAAAAAAATTGTCTCTTCGTAATTGTAGTTGTAGGAAGATGGCGATAAAAGTTTGAATTTTTTTAAATTTTGAAAAATCAGACTCTTCAACCAACACGAGACCTACGCCATTCTCTTAAATGACCTTCAGACTATCCAGCAACAAAATTTAGTTCAAATCGTTGGCGCCATTTTTTTTTTAATTTTGAAAATGTCCCAGGGGCTTCAGGTAAAGTACCCTCCGAAATTAACATATCAATTTCAAATTAAAGGGACCGCGAGATTATTTAGATCGATTGGAGAGTATCAATTTTGGAGAAAATCTGCTGAACGTTTTAGTTGCTAGCGTTGTTCACAGACAGATGGACAGACGGACGGACAGACGTTTTGCTTTCAATACGTTGTTCGGTATCAAGGACCCACAAAATGGAGATTCTGGCTGCACTACGTGTTAGGAGATTTGTTTCTTAATTTAAGAACTGGATTTATCCACTTTTTCGTTTCCAGGGCCATGTAATAAGAGTTTTTCTGCCGAAAATCCGCCGTTTTTCGCGCAGCATTACATAACTTTCCTTATACTATACGTACGTCCATACGTACGGGAAAGTAAAAATATGAAATACTCCATGCTTTAAAATTCTTTTCAATAACATTAAAAATTATAGAGGTGAACTTCTGAAACTCGAAAAAAATGTTCGAGAAGGAATATGCATACTATCACATAAATAATTATTAAATATAAGGGAAAGTAAAAACAATGCACCAAACACTTTCAGCAAAACAATTTCTTGAACCTCAGAAAAACTTCAAAACTGCTGAAAAATTATGAATAATATCCCGAAAGTAATTATTTTCACTTCAATAAAAAAAAGTTTTGTTTTTCATTTCATATCTATGTAGTTGATATTGTTTTATCCTTTGCGGACTTTCAGTATTTCAAATTACATAATTTCTGCAGCAACAGTAGATTTGAGCACTAAACATTTCGACTAGGAAAACATCGCTAGTTTTTTTAATTGATAAATTTTTATGGTATAGCTTACTTACTTCTTTATTACAGCAATTGTAATAAATTACACTTCCATCCGTTCTCCATACAATCTTCATTTCTAATCCTTTGTTTGAGAAGTGTTGCACGCGAAGCCTGAGAAGAATCCATTTTATACTTTAGTTCACAATTAAACAACTTGTGTCAGTCCTCTGTTGCACGCAAGCAGACTGTGGCTGCTCTTGACTATTCCCCCCTCTTATTTGTTACCAAAGGAATTTGAGTTTTGGTTTCGTGTATCTTCCGTGTTCTTTGCAACGTGTCGTATGGCGTTGATTCGAGTAATTCATTTTGTCATCGTTGCTCACCGCACGTGTACTCGCGTCGCAAATTTAAGTAGTCCAAGATGAAGTTTATCCACGGTGAAAATACGTAGTTTAACAAAACGCAATATACTATTTACAAAAAATATGCTTCAGTTTTAATATTCACAAATTGTGCAGAGAATTAATAAGATAGTACTTAATATGGTAGATATGGTAGAAATCTAAATATGTAGAATTAATTTTTAAAAAGCTTCCAAATATGCTTTATGCATTAATTTTTCCAAAAAGCTACCAAAACATGCAAACACGCACGGAAAAATTATGCATTTTTAAACGAGTTTTTCATGAAACATATTTACAAACTTTGAAATGTCTACAAAGCTTAAATAAAACATGCATTTTCAAAAAAATTCTGTCATTAGTAGTCACATATAAAAGTTATTTTTAAACAGTATGGTATTGTAATATTCTACAACCTATAAAAGTATTAGTTTCTAATACCGCGAATAAACAGCCGTCATTGTTGCCATACAACAACGTCGTCGGCGTTACAAAAATGGGTTACAACAACAGACAATAATCGCTCATCTATTCGTTTCCTCATTTAACACAACTTAAAATAGGACGCAATTTAAAATGAAATAACAGAAATATAACATAAATATAATAAATAAGAAATTGTAAAATGAAATTAATAATAAACAAATTCCAATTGCGTAATTTGGAGCGGGCAACTGAAAGTTGACTATCTTTATTTCACATTTATTTCAAATAAGTTTTAAATAATTTCCAAAAGATTAATGTGTAAACGTACAACTAAAGCTTCAATAAGAAAAACGAACAAAGAAATAATGAAATGGTCAAACAATGAAGAAATAATATACACATTCTAATATACGTAGGATCCACCTTATTTAAAACAACTAAGAAATGACGATCATTTCACCACGGTTAATGCAGGTGATGTGCCAAGGATTTTCACTAATTCCACTCGTTTTCGAAAAATTTAGCATGGCCTTATTTGAAGATCTGTGTTTGATGAGCACGTTAACTTTATATTAATAAAAACAATTGTATCTTCACAATTGTAGGTAGTGGTCGAAACTTTTTCCTTTCAAAGTTTTGTAAAATTAGTCATTTCAACGAACATGAAACCTGCACCGTAAGCTTCCTTTGTACTATCTAAGGTTACAATTTAATAAAAAATATTGTGTGGTTTTTAAGAAAAAATGGTATAAAGAAAATAATAAAATTGCTTATGTTTGACACAAAATTTCGCAAAAAATACTTATGTTTTGAAAAATTGAACATGACCTTATTTGAAGATGTTTTTTATGAACACATTTCATTAAGAAAAAATTTATCTTCTAATTGTAGTTGTATGATGACACCGAACAAAATTTGAATATTTGCAATTTTGGAAAAATCAGTTTTCAACCAACGTAAGACCTGCGGCATTCTCTTAAACTTTCTTCAGACAAAAATATTTAATCAAAATTATTGGCGCCATCTTTTGAAAATTTTTAAAAAGGCCCAAGGGCTTCATGTAAAGTACCCGGTAAATTAAAATATCTGTTTCAAATTCCAACTTCAAAATATCTGTTTCAAATCCCGACTTCGAATCTGGCTGATGTTGAAGCTTCAACATCAGCCAGATTCAAAGTCTGGGAACATTAATTTTGGAGAAAATCGGTTGAACGTTTTAGTCGCTAGCGTTGTTCACAGACGGAGAGACAGAGAGACGGTCAGAAGTTTTGTCGTCAATCAATTTTTCATTATCGAGGAGCCATAAAACGAAGATTCTGGCTGTACCACGTGTTAAAGGATTTTTGTTTCTAAATTTAGGAACCAGATTTATCCACTTTTTCGTTTCGTGGGCCCTGGAAGAAGAGTTCTGCCGTAAATGCGCCGTTTTTTCGCGCAGCATTACAACTTTCCTTGTACTACGTATATTACTGCGTATATAGGTACGTATATGGGAAAGTAAAAATTTGGAGCCGTTTTTGAAAAAATTTTGAAAATGTCCGTGGGGGCTTCATGTAAAGTACCCCCAATTTTGAAGAACGTTTTTCAAAATCGTGGGACCAAAAACCCAAAGAATTTGGCGGTGTTTTAGTTTTTTCGGGAGTATCTGTTCTATAATTTGATAATACACGGTTCATGTAACTTGATTTTGTCGTAGGTTTATATATCTCTGTCAGATTAACTTGTGGAGAGTATAAATTTTCACTATATGTAATTTTACATTATGTCAGGCCAAGGAGTAGCTAATAATTAAGTATAAAATTGATTTCAATAAAAATATATGGATAATAATTTGAATATTGTATTTGAAAGTGGATTTGATTGTAAATTAATATAGATTAATTAATTGATTAGGACTTTAGAAGTGCACATATCACCTGTTGCTCTCGATTTCATTTGTGGTGAGTCGTAACATAGATGTACACAACGGTGTCTGGGATGACAAAATGGAACTTGTTAGTGAGCGTTGCATTTACTTTGGAGGTGTTTTGTGCGAATCAGATATTTTAATAATGTGGGAGTTATTATTGTTGTTAAATAAAAGTATTTCCCATATTTTCGAAAATTGCGAAAAGGTAACATTTCAAACCACGAAACTTAAGAGAGAGGTTTTTGCCATAGAGAGGTTTTGCCAAAATCGCAGCTCTTAAAAAATGTCATGTACATGTACATTTTTTTGAAATTTATGCATCTTATAAAAACATACATATTCTCAAATAATGCTCCAAATGTTTTCTTCATTTTTTTCTACGGTCAGTATTAAGTATGCTTAAATGTACGGCGCTGCCCTGGTCTGATTTTCATTGAAGTCTCTGAATTTTCGAAAAATGCAATTTTATAAATCTTGCGAGAATGTGTGTACTGTTGATGCCCCAGTATTTAATTATCTATGAAAAGAGAACTTTTACGACCAAATGCTTACCAGTATTTTCAAATATTTTACAAATTGAAATTCAATAAAAATATTTTAAAATGTCTGTCTACAAAAATGTTAGAGTTACTGCAGACGTGGACACATTGCAGCGAGACGATGCTATTAAAACTTAGTACCGCTCATTAAGGGCTTTCTGGCACTTACCGTCTAAAATGAAATACGGAACCATTTAGAAGTAACGAGAGATATCTTAACCCATTTTTGCCTAGCGTTACATATATGTAACGTTAGTTTTGGCAACGTGTGGCTACGTTGCAAAGAATTTCAAAGCTTCATTTTTATTTCCATGCAGCTTGCTGGAGTCTATTGTTGATTACGCAGCAGTATCTTTCTACTTGTCAGATGTTCTCTTTTTAAAGTTGGTTGAATTTGAATTTGTGCTTCCATTTCCCGTGTTATGGTATATTTCAGAAAGTTAGTATTTTTTAAAGGTTCCTGGATAAATTTAAAATCTTAATATCAATTGCCTATGTTAGTAAACATATTTAAGAATGCAATGAATTTTGTAAAAGAAGTTAATGTGTTAAATCTTCAAAGTTATAGAACTTAACATTTTACGTTACATATATGTAACGCTAGGCAGATTATTTCTCATGTTATCCACTTCCTTTCAAGAGTGTTTCTGATCATGTTATCGTGCAACTTTTGGAAGGAAGGCACGATTTAGGTGCCGTAGGGGTATAATGACTAGAAAAAAGAGGAAATAAGTGGAAAATTTCCTTTCTACAAGGCAATTACAAGTGATAATCTCAATTTATCTCTCGTAGAACATTTAGAACTTGTTTGGAATGACAGAATTCAACTTTTTCTAATTTCTGAAGAAATGAATTATGCACTTTTCAAAAACTGCACACATTTTAAAATTACTTATCACGAAAGGAGTTGTAGGAATTCTTTTTCTGTCAGAATACACTCCACTCCCAAAAAGGTGTTACTGGGTTTCAAAACTTGATATGAGGAATTTCATAGTATGCTGCACAACGAGAAGAGATAGATTTGGAGTAAAAATGATATTTATATATTCATTTGACACAAGTTGATGAATATAATAAAATGTGGAAACTTAGATCACTGATGGATAAACTCAGAAAACAATTCACTCTACACACGACACACACTACTCTATACAAATCCGGAGTTGTGAAGCCACATGTTATCTCACGACAAATGCAATACTCCCAAAAGGTCCCACCAGGTCAGTAAACTCATTAGCATGTGCAAGGGCTGTATGGCCTTAGATATAATGGAAGAAACCATTTGGTCGCAAAGATACGAGATATGAAAGGAATGCGATGTGCAGCAACAAACTGCAAGAGTTCAACAAGGACGTTGTGTATAAAATGTGATATATGATTGTGTGTAGATTGTGGTGTAACATTACACAGAAAGTAAAATATTCACTGCTTGTGTAATACAGAAGGTACAGATGTATAAACATGAAAGAAACAGGATTTTGGTATGGTAAGGTGAACGTCCCTAAACCTATCCCCTCTTCTGCCTAGCGTTACATATATGTAACACCCAATAATTTTGTTTCTATAAACAATTTCAACATGTGAGCTGTTGATTTGTGTTTATATAGTCAAAAAGTGTAATTCAACAATGAATTTTCTTAGTTTTGCGTGAAATAAAAATTCAGGCAGAAATGGGTTAATGAAAGTTCATCTTCCGGCAGTCCCCGAGAAAATACAAAACATCTTAATTTACATACAGGTATTATGGTTAACCTAACATTTGAAAGTGATAAGGGCAATTAAATAGTTTACAAAAATATTGAAAATTTATTGAAATTGGATTTGTGCTCTCTTCGATCTCAAGAATGATCATACATGCACTGTAACGGGAGACTGCAATGCTGTAGTAGGCAACAACCTTCCCCTACGCGTTGTCTGGGGAGGCAGGTGAGTTGAATGAAATGGCCTGCTGTTGGACCACAAAGGCGAGGTGTGGCCGCGCCGATGACAATGGGCGACCGCCGAGAGACGCTCGCGGCGCGGCGCGGCGCGGCGTCTGGGCGGGCGGCGGCGGGGCCGCTGGCCGAGGCGGCTGGGACGCGCGTGACGTAACCTCGACCGCAGCGCTGGCCTTGGAGGGCGGTGCGCCGGTCCCACGTGTGCACGCCGCTCCGCGCCCCGCCCCGCCCCGCCCCGCCCCGCCCCGCCCCGCCCCGCGATGCGCCGCCGCAAAGCCATTCACGCGTGGAACCCGTCCCGCCTCCAGGGCACGACCAGGAGGAAAGCACTGCGGACGACAAAAGTGTTTTCTGGTGATGGAGGCAGTTATTGATGACACCCATCGCTTTGTTTTCCATTTTAGGGGAATCACTGGTGTCCATGGATGTAAAAAAGAAGATTCAAGCCCCGGGAGTTAGGTATTGGGCCCTTTCGAATACTTCGGACGACCATGTATTGTTCGGTGATAATTTGAAACCCACAGTTGATAGAACGCTAAGACTAACATGTGTAGCTAATTCAATAAAATTATTTGCCATGTGCAAAATATGAAGATAAAAATGTTTCGACAAATTTGCTGAGAGAAATTGACATTAATAGTGGAGTACATTATCTCCAGTCTGTACTGAAAGTACGCGGAGGTAACGGGGAATACAAATTTCACAGGTAGAATGTAATGTGTACGAACGAAAATAATAAATGATTTTGTTATTTTGTTATGATGCTGTTGAACTTTGTAAGCAGAGGTGACCGCCGAGATTATTGTCCAACCGCGTCTCTTATTTGCGTTATCGGCTTCCGTCTACCTCATGTGTTTCGATGGTTACTAGCGGACTGCGCGGGCTGTTAAATTTCTTGAATTCCTCGTGAAAAGGGGTTTTTCATTCTTCCAATTGGTTGCTTTATGGCAATATGACAATACAGTATTACGAAGAAGGATTACAAACAATATAACTACATTCTCAGAAATGCATGTTTAAATGTTTTACAAGACATGCGACCAATCCCAAACTCGTATTTTTTTTAGTTAAAACAACAAATGTTTTAGGAAATAGTATCATTTTACTGATAATGCAATCATAGATCACTAGTATATAGCACACAATATTGTCTGTGGATGTAAATAACCGACTCAGCTTGGGTTAAAAACTGTACTACAAAATGACAATTTTCGAGATGAGATACACTGCTTATGCAATGATGCCATTTTATACTTGCCAGAAAGATTTCTTCGGTATTAGTGTTCTAGTTTGAAATACGAATTAAACAGATACGATCTCTACTATATCCAATAAAGTTTAGTTTTTGAAAGTAACAAACACATTTTCCTCTTGGATAAGAGATGTGCCTTGATGAAGCCTTTCTGCATAAACCTTCGCTGCTTCTCTGAGTTTCCTCCTTTACGTTGAAAGCCAGCACATTGAATGCCACGTCCCTTTCCTCTGAGTGGGAGGCAGAATCCGGTTGGAAATGTGGAATGTTTTTGAGCAATCCCGGGAAGAGCCACACTCGTCTTTCAACTGCATTTTACACATTCCAATGTCTAATACAACGTTACCAGGAATAAGTTTCAGTACAAAAACTGTTGACTATGAATCCAGTTTGGAAAATTGTATTTACTCAAAGAGTATTACAGTCAACAAGTTCTTTATTCTTTAGTGAACTGATGGAATGATATCAATTAATGTTTAGGTCGCTTTTTAACTACTAGGTCATGTAGCGACCACTTTGATTGTTTTACATTGGAGTAACTGTAATGACACGTAAGGACAAAACAAGCACACACGAATCCATGCCCGAAGCGGGATTCGATTCTACGATCCTTCGAGGCGAGGCCCTGCAGCCTTCACAGCGACATCGGCTTTCAAGGCCGGCCAGATATATTTTATTCGATGATGACAATAGACAATTAAAATTAAATCATGGTAGGCTTCTTCTTGAGTTTGTCCGACACGGTGTTGTTACTTTCTAATGTGATAAAAAAAATTATAAACAACCTAACGACAAATGCTTCGTATTTCTTACAAATCAAATCGTGTTCAATTACTTAGCGCAACTGATTAAATTAATAATAGTTTCACTCCGACTTGAACGCCACCAATCGCGCCCACCTCCTGCGCGTGCCACGCCGCGCCGCACGTCCTGTTCCCCGGGCGGGCGCAGGTGGCTGCGCGCTGCAGGGCGATAAAACAGAAGAGCGCAGGCTGTGGGGGTGATGTCGCCCGCCGGGGAGGGAGGCGGGATGGCGCAAGACGAAGGCGCGAAGGCCTCGTCCTCTGGAGGAGCACGTGGCAAGCGCCCGCCGCCCGCGCGCCCGCCGCGCTCCGGCGCCCGGGATTTACTAGGTTCTGAAGCGGCCCATCCGCCTTCCTGCTCGGGCGCACGCAACGGCCGCCGCCGCTCGGCTCGAATGCATTCGCTCCGCGCGAACAGGCCTCGTCATGGGCTCTCGCTGAGGCAGCTGCAGCCCCGGCCCTTGTGTTACGCTACGAATGGAAGCACATTTTACATTATGTTATTTTCGAAGCCTATAATTAAAGTACATGTTTATAAATCACATTTCTACGAATGGCTCTTACCTCTCTTGGTTTAGTATAATAATCCTGATGATTAGATTCAGAAGTTTTTATTTTAATTATCTTTCTAATGAAATATAACTATCGGATACGTGAAAAACCGCTCTCGGCTTCATAGAACTACATCATTACCTCTTTAAAATAATTTATTTCGAAACGCATCCCGTTAGATTTACTCTTGATTTCGAGATTTTTGTGATATTGGACAGTTTATTTCAAAGTTACCTCAAGAGTTGACATGGACAAGAACGTACACCAAATATTCCCCAAAAGCAATTTTGCAACATCAGCTATGAGGGGGAGGGAGGGAGAGAGAGGGGTATGGAGAGAGAGAGCCAGGACTAACTTCATTACACCTACCAATGAAAAGGTTGCAAATGCCTCCGTGAATTTTCCAAGTATTTTGTATTAATCAGGGAAGAGCATTTTAAAGGCGTTTTTATACTGATGTGATCTGAAGCTACAGATTTTTGAGGTTTGGGAAAATTATATGTTGATTATAAACCCTCCGACAATGCCCTCCGAGGTTTTACCAAAGTATTTTCTAGAAGGAATTTTCAAATTTCCATATTAGGAGCCGGAGGACAGATGACAACTGAACCTGCAATTAAATCAATGTTTAAAAACTATGCACATAAGAAGAAAAAATATTTCCAAATGACATCTTTTCATAGGCAAGGAAAGTTTAGGTTTTTAAGTTTAGGAAAGTTTAAAAATTTTATTCGTGCTTCCGTAATATGCAGTCAGAATATTACAAGTACTGTAACAACTGTTATCTCAGTGAAAGTTTTCATTACGCCGTTTGATACCAACAATAAATTATGTTCTATGAGCACTAAAATCTATGTAATCACGAGATAGATATTTCGCACGAAATCCGTAAACTATTTAGATATTCTGAATGTCTGAGCCACAATAAGCACCCAAAATTTGTTTTGGAAAAATGCTTTCTAGGCAAAAATTTGCATATAAACACTAAAACATGTAAATTTGTTTATTATTTAGAATAGAAATAATGTTCAGAAAGGACCGAGAAATACGAAAACACTCAATTCACACAATTCGACTGCTTTTTTTATTTCTTGGTTACTTTTTTTCTGAATAAATATAATTTTTTGTCTTGTAAATAATAAGCAATTTCCATGTTCCTCAAGTGTTTCTATGCGTCGGCAATGCAAATATTTGCCTAGAAAACATTTTTTCAGACCAACTTTTGAGTGTTTACTGCGGCTCAGCCATTCAGAATATTCAAGCAGTTTATTAGATATAATATGCTTCAAAACCGATCTAGCATCACTAGTTACATGTGTTGAAAAAGTTTCTAAAAATTAAAATATAATTTGTAAAAGCTTATTATTATGAAATATTTGACTGAAAGTATTTTCTATGGTTGGTTAAAGAACTCTACATCGAGAATATTATATAAATATTCTACATTAAATGTGGTATATATTACCAAAATAACTTTTTTTGAGATTTTGAATTTGGATGTGAAATCCCTGTTGAGGATGTATGTAACAAAAGTAAATTGCTTGTTAAGCAAGTTAAACCCTTTTCCTCATCGGCTATTCTCTTCCTTGAAGACGAAGAAATGACTCTGCTCGCTTGGTTTGGCAGCCTCTTCTTCCAGCGGGCGGACTTACTATTGCGCCACCGCCATATTAATATGGAAATGGCCGCCGAGGAGACAAGGCCGCCTTGCATGCAGCTCCGTGGCCACCCGCCCAACCCTCGCACCTAACCCCAGACACCAGAACATACACGCTCCGAAATAACTTTGGAATTCACTGCAAGCATCTCGAAAGTATAAACGACCCAGAGCAATATAGAAAAATTAAGTCGCTTACCTACGACTTTCCGCAACCCTGAGAATACCAAGGGGTAAGGGGGGGGTCCATGGCAGGCACCAAAATATCTTGCAAAACTACTGAATGAAACTTTTTACGTTCTCACCTCAGTACGTAGTGAAATGTATTGTAATTGTGCGATTTTTTGACAGCAAAACTCGTATTGCTGGGCTAAGGCTACATCACATACTTTCTCCCATTAAAATTCTTGAGGCACGAAGTTGTAAATATCTGGGTGTAATAATTCGAAACGACTTCAGGGAGGGAAGGTTAAATTATAATGTTAAACCGAGTGCATAAAAACACGGCTAAATTTGCGAACAGAAACAATTGGCCAAATGGCAATTAGGAACCATTAGTTACAGGTATTTATTTATTTATTTATTTGTCAAAAAACAATAAAAACTGTATATGACGTGTGGGGAAAGAAATTTATTTGCGCACATTTTCTTGAGGGCCAGAATTTAAAAAAAAACAACAACAAAAAAACAAAAAAAACAAAAAAAACGAAAAAAATTAATTTAGAAAATAATTATTTTAGAAAAATAAAAATATTTGAAAAATGTTTTTTCCCGAGTTATAGAAAATCAATTTCAACTGTAAATGAACTACAAGCAAAAGGAGTACTCAACAAAACGTGCGCACAGTGAAGCTACATTTACGTCCAGAAGCAAAACAAGGGGCCATCTCAGCATTTGCTCAATGGATCAGGGAAACTGGACAAAAACCCAGGTAGAAAGGCAACTCGACAGTGTGCCCCATTGAAGACGTAGACATCCCCAAGCCGTATTCTGGTCTTCTCAACCTGATAAGTGAATTTTCTCATCGTCACACAGCAACATAACCTGGGACATTGCGAGAAAAACGCACACTATAGTCTTGACTCATAATATTGAGTAGTCGTTTAAAACATTGCGAGAAAGTGTTCTGTTATAAATACATGACTTGTCTTTAAATTTTCTCATTGTGTGTATTAAAAGAAGGTAAACACTGGTGCTAAATCAATTTCCAGCAACCTTTCTGTATTCTGAAAAATTGCAAAAAATTAACATTGAAAAACTACGAGATTGAATATAAAGCCTTTTCTATTAATTAAATATAATTTAATAAAATCACGTATTTAAAAAAGATAATGTATAATTTATTGAAACTAGTGGTGCTACAAAATAGCACAGACTTCCCGTAATAGTTTCCAATTCAGTTCTATGCATTTTTGTTAATTATTCTCTATATTTCATTATCGTAAAATAGATTACCAAATATTTTTAGCACTGTTTTAAACTTCTCTTAGGTTTAAAATTCTCTGAGGTTAAAGTTGTCTTAGGGGAGCGGGCGACTAATTTTGACGCCCAATTATTCTTCAAATACTCATATTTTGAAAAAAACTAACATGACCTTATTTGAAGATTTATTTTTGATGAGCATATTTCATTAAAAAAAAGCAATTGTATCTACACAATTGTAGTTGTAGTAGTAGTTAAGATGTCAAAAAGTTGGAATTTTTTCTTCGTTTTTGCAAAATCAAGCATTTCAACGAACATGAAACCTGCACTATTCTTTTAAGTTTGCTTTATGCTATATAAGATCCCAATTTAATAAAAAAATGTGCGGTTTTTAAGAAAAAAACGGTTTAAAAAATAAAAATTGCCAATGTTTAATACAAAAGTTCGCTAAAATACTCACAAATCTCAAAAAAAATTCTCATGTATTTTTGTATGTTTGAAGAACAGATTTTGAGCTAGTGTTTACAGAAAAGATTTTAGTTTTCGAGAAACTTTATATGACATTATTTAAATATTGTACTCATAAATATAATAATGTAAACAAATCGCCGCTAATGTAAATAAGAACGACCTGAGAGACAAAGCAAAAAACCAATTATTTTGTAATATTTGAAAAAATAGAGAAAAGGGAAATATATCGTTTGTGTCATATCATAGAATACATTTAGCACTACCATTTGAAAAGTTTAAAGAAATGATTTGGGGCCGTTTTTGAGAAAATCTTGCATATGAAATTGTTTAAAATTGCACATATTGCACGCAATATTTTGCGAAAACTAATTCAATTTTCAAGTATATGTGCAAGAACTTGATTGAAGAACTAATAATGGAGAACAAATTTTATTGAAAGAGAAAACCTATCTTCAATATTGTAGTTGTAGAAAGCCATCTAAAAAAATTCAAACTTTTGCAATTTTTGAAAATACAGAGTTAACGTTGAAAATCGGGCCTATGCTACTTTTATTCTAAGTCTGTTCTACTCTACTTTTACAGGAAATTTAAAGAAAAAGTTTGGAGCCATAAAAATCTCGCGAGAACTTCACGTTAAGTACCCCCAAAAATTAATGAATGTTTTCCAAAATCTCAGAGCTCAGCAGCGGTCGCCGGTACCGAAAACCTTAGCAGTGGGCCTTTGTCAATGTTTCAGGCAATATAAGTGGTAAAAAATCTGCACCCGTTATTATTCATTCTGTTATGAAAGAAATGTAGATACTGGAACAAGTGTTTAGTGTTTCGAAAGAAGTGCAGAATGTTGAAAAGTCTCATCTACAGACGTATTACGTATCTTTGTAACCTAGAGAAATCTGCGGGATTAAAATAAACTAGCGTACCCGTGCGAGAACTCTCGCATGTTCAACCCCATCCTCTCCCTATTCTTTTCATTAAGGAGGAAAGGAACGTCTAAAGTTCTTAAACAACATCAAACAAAAATAAAAATGCAATTGATGTTGTCAACAAATTTTCAATAAAAGTTTATTCAGCATTAGAGAGAGATGTTCTTGGAACAATTCATACTTCTTTAAAAACATTTGAAGAAATTATTCAATATTCTTTCAGAGTTAGCTTTTCCGTTCCTTGATAGTCACAAAAATAACAGAAGAGGCTTTTACTCTTGATAAAGCCAAGTAAAGTAGTGCTAAAATACCGGATCGGGCAAGTACAACCCTACTCTTTGGAATATTATTTAACTTACCTTGATTTGTTATGAGGAACAGAAGAGGTTTTGGAGAGTTAGGGTGCTAGCTTGCTGGGGTGCGAAAATTGAAATATTATTTGTATACTAAAAAGTATTGGATTATTTTCTGCGTTCTTATCTACCTTAAGAAAAGCAACTCCCAGCCAAAAAATAATCAAACTAATATTTTCACTTTTGAGTACTAAATACCGTTTGTTACCATTATAAACAATTTAGTAGGCTTAGACTTCACTTCGGTACATAGGAAAGTTGCTCAGTGTTTGCATATTGAATATCTTAACGAACCGACACCTTGAATTTAATATCAAACGGTGTATTATTTACAATATGAGTTTGCTGCTGGGCGTTGATGTACATACTTTCAGATACCGCCAACATTTAAATCGTGCGTTTGGACTGCGATCGTTGGCAGCTGTCCAGTGACTTTCTATAATTTTAAATTTAGTTGTTTTTCAAAAACTTAATTCACTTAGTATTGTAGGCTAGTGCGTTTTGATTTTTGTTTTTCATTTATTTCAAGCTATTTTAATTTAGCTACCCTCCACCCTATAAGTTTCCCCTACTACCTCCGCGTACCCGTGCAAGAACTGTCGCTTGTTGGACCCCACATTCCCATCGTTCGGACCCCACATTCCCCATTTCGGACCCCATCGTTCTATTTCCATTCTAAGAGGGAAAGTAGTTGACGAAACGTGTTTATTTGTTCCAATATCTATAAAGGTAACTTGCAATGTACTAACACAATAACAAATAAAAATAAAAAATAATGCACTTGATGTTTAAAAGAATTTTTCAAAAAATATTTATTCAATATTATGGAGAATTTTCTTGGAACTATTCACAACACTTCCTGAGAGACACCATTTGAAGTAATTATTCAATATTCTTTGTCAGTTAGTTTTTAGATTTTCGTGATAGTGACAATTGTTTTTATTTTCTGCATAATTTACAATCTGTTCTTGTTAGAACAATAAGTAAATGGTGTCTAATAAATACATTTCTGACGTGAATTTTGTGGCATTGAAATTTTCATTTAAGAAATCGGTAAGGCAAATCTAAAATATCCTCTCGTTTCAGTGTATACACATGTTCACTGTTGTCTAGCAGATTTGTTGAAAGGTAATTTGGATGCTCGCACAATCTCTTCTGGTAAGCTTGGCTCTTCGTGGTGATAATTTCCTCTAGCGGGATAATGTCGACGTCTCCGCATATCGTCTTGTTAGTCACGTACCACGGTGCGTTGCATTGTTTTTTGTAATGTTTTTGCTTTGAATCTTTTTAGAATTTCTAGATTCGATTTACTGGACGAGCCCCACAATTCAATACCATTGGTCCATGTTGGTTTGACTATAGTTTTGTAAATCTGTACTTTGTTATGCAAGGACAGCTTTGATTTCTGTTTATTAGCCATGAAAATTTGAGGACTTTAAGCTGTGCTTCTTTTCTCTTAGTTTTGATGTGGATTTTCCAAGTCAGGCGTCTATCCAAATGCAGTCCAAGGTATTTGATTGTATCAGCTTCGTAGAGTTCTGTATTGTTTAGTTTTACGTTTGGGCAGAAAATGTTGTGTTTTGATTTTGTTTCATTAACTGTGACTCGCCAACAATGACTCCAATCTTCGATTTTGTTTAGATGTTTTTGAAGATGTTTGATGCACAGGAAGGATCTTTATTTGCAGAGAAAATAGCTGTGTCGCCTGCAAAGGTGGCTATTGTAGTTCTTTCTGTAGTTGGTATGTCTGAAGTTGATATAAGATATAATAATGCTCCAAGAAGACTTCCTTGTGGCACCCCTGCAGAAATAAGTTGGAATTCTGATAGAGCGTCCTGGTATTTCATTTGAAATAGGCGATCGCAAAGATATGATTTGAGAAGTAAATAGTAGGAGTGCGGAAGAAGGTGTTTTATTTTAAATAGAATCCCTTCATACCATACCTTGTCGAATGCTTGTTGTAGTCTAGGAATGCTGCAGAGCAATATAACTTTTTTCCAAACTTTGAGAAATTGTGTTTACAATACGATGAGTTTGTTCTATTGTTGAGTGACCTTCTCGAAAGCCGTATTGAAAGTCAGGAATCACATCTTTAATTATAGACTTGAGGCGCTGTAAGAGAAGTTTTTCAAATACTTTTGATAAAACAGGTAGCAGACTAATCGATCGG
The DNA here is from genome assembly GCA_031308135.1 of Acheta domesticus. NCBI lineage: Eukaryota > Metazoa > Arthropoda > Insecta > Orthoptera > Gryllidae > Acheta > Acheta domesticus. The sequence goes on along the minus strand of JAHLJT010000631.1, from coordinate 153,485,125 downwards.
TATGATGTCACTTCCGTAGCAGTCTTTCCTGGTTTCAAGATCGCAATTATTTGAGCGTATTTCCATTGACAAGGATAATGACTACTTCGAAGTATCACGTTGAATATACTTGTTACGAATGCATATCCTTTTCTTGGCATTTCCTGTAAAATCTTACCAGTAATAAGGTTAAGTCCTGGACTTTTAGTAGGATGCATGTGTTTTTTAATTGTTTGTTTGACTTCTCGTGAGTTGAAATGCTTTATGGGCAGTGATAACTGTAAAGGTACATCCAAAAACTCTAGCACTTTATTTTCAATAGTACTTGCATTTTCTGCTGGTTTGAAAACTGATGCAAAGTGCTTTGCTATGCACTCGACCTTTTCTTCTGCGCTTCTTGCCCACGTTCCATCTTCTTTTCGAATTGGTGCGATGTGCTGTTGAGTTCGTTTCAGTTTTCTTGTTGCTTTCCAAAGCGAATAATTAGTTTCAGCAGTAGGTGATAGTGCTTGGATGTAATTAGAGAATGATTTGTTTTCGTATTCCTTAATTTGATGTGTTAATTGTCTGGCTGCTGTGTTATACTTTCTTTTCTCATCTGGTTGAAGAGTCGTCATGATTATTCGTCGAAGTCGACGTTTTTCTTCCACTTTTGTCTTGTTTCTGCGGGATACGTTGACGATTTATTTATTGTTTCTCTTGGTGTTGCGCCCAGGCAGGGTCTTGTAATGTGTCAGTTAGGTGTTGTATTGCATCTTCGATGTTTTCTTCTGCTGTTAGTAGTGCATTTGCTGACAGTTTATTGTTCACGTAATCGCGGTACTTGTCCCAGTTTGTCCTATTACTTGTTAGTTTTAGAGGATAATTTCTTTCAGATATATTTGAACTGATGGTCGTTTCTACTGGGGAGTGGTCTGAGGAAAGGTCGTAGCAAGATTTTACTTCTAGATGCACACCTTTTGCTAAGTAGAAATCCAGGAGGTCAGGAAGCTTGTTGACGTCGGTGGGCCAGTACGTAGGTTCACCAGTCGATATAGTAGAAACATTTAGTTTGTTTGTTACTTTAAGAAGGAATCGCCTCCAGCTATGAATCTTGGTCCTAATGTATTTATAAAGTCTTGAAATTTTTGTTCTGTTATTTTATGTTTGGGCGGACAATATACAGATGTTAACGGTAGTAAAACTTGACCTTCTGTCACCATTACAGATGTTGCTTGTATTTCTTCAGTTCTATATTCGTTTAGTTCGTAATGTTTGATAGTGTTTCAAATTATTATAGCAGTTCCTCCATGCGCTGTACCGTACGGGTACTTGGATCTATACAGAGTGTCCAGAAGCTCCCGTTACAAAAAAATACCCCAAATTCTGTGTTGCACGTCATGAAAAATGGCAGGTCCAGTTTTTCCGAAAAAAAATTTGACTTTGAGAAAATTGAGTTTAAAAATCACTTCCGGGTCGCGAAATTCAAACCGGCCGCTACGACACTGCAGAAGGCACAGTCCTCCTTCTGCGCGGAGCATTTCCTCGTTTCTCCACGTAAACGGTGAAACAGTCCAGTAATATTCTCTAAGGAAAGCATTGCGTGGCTTACACTAGAATACGTTAATAGTATAAAATGTTAGTAGGTTCTGTTTAATAAATATTTTAAATGTACTTATTGAAAATTCAGTTTTGTTCAAAATGATAGCCACGGTACACGGCGGCGTAGACGTAAATGATGAACACATCCAACACTTATGAAAAATATTGAATCTCCATAAATGCTCGAATTGTTATTTTTGGCACATATTCATATGAAGTAGTGCCTTTCGGCTTAAGATTCCCACATACGTGAAAATTATTCAAAATACCGTAATTAACTAAAATGCGTTTCGGAAATGAAATATTTGTTCATGAAAATACCAAGTTTATTGATTTTCTCTGGAATTTGAATTGATTCTCCCGGCTGTTATATTCTGAATTCTCAGACTAACAATAGCCAGATTAATTTTAACTTATATTAATTTAGCTAGTTTAGATAATATGATATTAATAATTTCACAATTTATTGTACTTCATATTTCAGTTTATCGTTATTACTTCTGTTTACTCTAAATTTTAAAAAAATGTATCTCTAGTATAAGTCAATAGTGGTCGCCAATGACCACGGATGTTTTTAAAACGACCTTAAATAAGTAAATAATAGCCAGATTTAGACTTCTCGATAAATGACTGCACGATTTATCTCAGTTGAAATTGATAGATATCAATATTTTCCCCTCAAAATGAATGTATGTTGCCTAAATAAAACTATCAGTCGTTACAGTAAAATACCCATGAACTTCCTTAATACTACCCGTCAAATTATTCTCTCTTAAGTAACATGTGATACAGAAAGATGCACTTTCTGCTGCCACAAGAAATGCATTCCAAAATACCTGTTATTGCAAAATATGCTACACTGTTCTGTGTGGAATATCTAATTTGTGACAAACGGCCACTACTACCCATTTCTCTAAGTTGAATAAATATTCTACCCGTCGTTTTCCTTTTCCATATGAAAGATGAGAGCATGTCTCTGTCCCACTTCATGAGGTAGTTGACGGCTACACGGGAAACGTTTTATTACTTTGTGTGTTTCATTTGCAATGTAGTCAGCAAATACGTGCATAAATGAATGACGGCCATTTCTTCGATTTAATAGTATCGATGCCTATGCCGAATTCTTCTAATGCCTATTTTGTAGAACGATGTAATTAAGTTCTGTTTGCAAGCGAATGACTGTCTGCAGTACTGAATTATTTACTTTCTTAGCGTTTTGTAATTAAAGGAAGGACGAGTTATCAAGGCTACTACATTGTAGAGAATGTAAGGGAGTTGAAATAGTTTACTTCAGGGACATTGTAGTAACTTTTCAATATGTTTCAACTTTTCTTTGATATTTCCGTAATGTACAACCACGAAAATAGGCACACAGGAAAAAAAAACTTTTTTATGCAAGAGAATGAATTTTTAACCCCAAAGATGACTCCATGCAGGTGCTTATTCAGTCACAACCACTCTGCGGGCAAAGCCTTGAACTTCGCAATCTGCTGATTTGAGGCAAAACTGACACGCAGCTAATAGGCGAATCACTTGGCGGCGGTGGCAGGTTCACGTGCCTGTTTGCCATACGAAATAAACCACGATGTGACGTGACCTAGCAACTGACAAATGCAAGGACGGGCTGTGAATTGCACCGGTCCGATATCCTCAGTGAACGTCGGTCGAACTTTTGCGTGCAAGAATGAGGTCTTTTGAAATATTTGTACACCACGGAATGCAGCATCAGTCTTTCTCAGTTTTTTACCCTTTCACGCCAGGAATATACTAGTTTTCTATTTTTTATTCATTTGGCGCATGGCACATAAGGCAACACCATTTTATCTGTTAATATTCACCTGTGGGATTGGTTAATCGTCCACGTGCCTCCTACAATGCACTATTCGACCTGCATCTCCACAAAATGACTGCCAAAGGAATCAATTCGAAGGCCGTGCCCGGAGATAATCAATAAACTCGGTATTTTCATGAACGAATATTTCATTTCCGTAACGCATTTTAGTTTATCACGGTATTTTGAATAATTTTCACGTATGTGGGAATCTTAAGCCGAAAGGCACTACTTCATATGAATATGTGCTAAAAATAACAATTTGAGCATTTATGGAGATTCAATATTTTTCATAAGTGTTGGATGTGTTCATCATTTACGTTTACACCACCGTGTACCGTGGCTATCATTTTGAACAAAACTGAATTTTCAATAAGTACATTTAAAATATTTATTAAACAGAACCTACTAACATTTTATACTATTAACGTATTCTAGTGTAAGCCACGCAATGCTTTCCTTAGAGAATATTACTGGACTGTTTCACCGTTTACGTGGAGAAACGAGGAAATGCTCCGCGCAGAAGGAGGACTGTGCCTTCTGCAGTGTCGTAGCGGCCGGTTTGAATTTCGCGACCCGGAAGTGATTTTTAAACTCAATTTTCTCAAAGACAAATTTTTTTTCGGAAAAACTGGACCTGCCATTTTTCATGACGTGCAACACAGAATTTGGGGTATTTTTTTGTAACGGTAGCTTCTGGACACCATATATATATATATATATATATATATATATATATATATATATATATATATATATATATATCATATCCGGGTATCTTTAAGTAGGATTTTTCAGTGAATTGAGTTTCGGAGATTAGCATAATATCTATGTATTTTTCTTTGAGAATAGTTACGAGCTCTCTTCGATGTTGGATTAAACCGTTTGCGTTCCAGAGAATAATTTTAATTTTTGGTGCCATTTAATGCATCTTGGTTATAATGACGTCAGCAGGCTGAGCAAAGCCCCAATTTGTTCAGTTTGTTGTTTAAGGATGCTTTCGAACCTTTGGAATGAGGTTTCTATTATTTTGTAGAGGCCTGTTTGGTTTTGGTTGTTGGGTTCAGCGTATGTTGAGTTTTGAGGAGATGCTGTAGGAGAGAAGGGATTGGATTGTAAGTGGCGAACTGGGAGGGGAGGGAAATCTGAGGCGTTTGGCACTTGTTGTTTTTTCTTGGCGATAGTGTCTGTTTCTTTTCTGTACTTGCTACGTTTATTAACGTAATCTTGATACACTTGGCAGCCCTTATAGTTGGCTGGATGACTTCGTGAACATAGCGCGCGTGTTGCCGGCTGCGTTGCATCTTTTTCGCATTCGTTTGTGAAGTGCTCTTCACCGCATTTCACGCACCTTGGAGTTGCCTCACAGTATTTCTTCGTGTGACCATACTCTTGACAGCGATGGCATTGTACTGGTGTTTTTTTTGCACGGTGCTACAAATTCTATTCCTGCATTTACAAGTGTGTCAATATTGTAGATTTCTGCATTGTTTGCACTTGGTTCTAAATCTATAAAAAAGAGCGATAACGGCTATTTGCTTATTCAATGAAGTACATTGTGCATTTTACAAACGGTGTGACCCTTGGATTTAAGTTCAGCTTTTACTTCTTCTATGTTTGCTGACGGATGCAGGCATCGGAGTCCGAAATGCTCTGTCTTTCTTTGGTTGATAAGTGTGGTACCTGGCCTCGGATTCGTCTAGTTGCTTAATTATTGCTCTGTAAGCTTCAATAGTTTTCGGTAGCACTTTTGCATCCTCGCTGTACATTTTGTACGTAAAATCCTCGTCTTTTACTTGTAGTTTAAGAAATTCTATTAATTTTGATACATTAGTAACACTTTGCACGAATATTGGCGGTATGTTATGATCTATGGGAGGCTTTTTGGGAGTTTCAACTTCTGATTTGTCTTCTAATGCTGCATATTGATTTTTATGCGTAACCACAGGCGCACTGACTCTCGAGGGAGTTGGCATGAACTGGACACTATTGGCGTGTTTTTTTTCTTTTTCGAGGTTGTTGCCACCCTAAGGTACTCACGGTTTTATTTGAGGTTGTTTCAGACGGCCCCAGACCTTGTAGTTGTTGAGGCCATTTCTGTGGCGGCGTTCCATGAAGTTCCCACGGTTGGCCTCGGTATCTCCTCGGTTGGTATCTCCCTCTGTTTCTCTAATCCCTCCCGTCATTTACGTGCGCGGTCCAATAGGTGTTAGTCCCCTTGCTGGATGTGACGGGCCGAGAAACATCCCTTGAAAGACCTCACTTCGTTGGTGAGGTTATTGAACTCAAGGCTACGCACTGTGTGCAAGCTGCGTTGTTTCGACTGCGGAAATGTGACATAACTTCTCACATCAAAGGCTTCTCATTGGCGTTCGTGTATTCCCTCCCAATAACTTTCCATACCCCCTACTCTGATGCCCTCCTCTCTCTCATAATTCGGCAGCACGCCTGGGAATCCCAGATGTCACGTGCCACTATTGTGACCCGGAAGCGGGGAGCGGGGAGCACACGGCACGATTGTCTTTCTTTACAAGTCAAGCAAGTCTGCCAACTATGCTTAAGCACATTTCAACCTGATTCAGTACAACTGGGTAACTCGGTGTGTGTTAGCAGGCCTGGCAAAACAAGATCATTCCCATCATGTAAGGAAATGCTGCGACAGAGACAATCCGTGAACTCGAAACTGTGCGCGCGATGTTATTTGGTTCGTCATGTGTGTCCTGCGTTCTAGCGTAATTGCTGTTTACTACTGAATGTGCGTTAAATGACTACTTTGCCTAGTTGGTGAATTCGTTTAGAATAGTGAATTCGAAATTGTAATGCGAAAGAATAAAACTTGCGCGTGTGTGTGCGTGTGCGACATGGCGAGCTCATCCAGTTCATTTGTGGTAGTGGGTGAGTTATTTGTGGCAGGGAACAGTAGTGAAACGTTTCATTGTCATAGACAGGATTCGTGAAATTCCGCGCAGTTCTTTCTCCTATTGCTGAAAACTTAAGGTAGATAGCGATGGACAACCCAGACAACGCGAATAGATCTCGAATTCAAAAATTAAGTATGTACTTTTTGTGTGTTTTTTTTAGTTTTATTGTTTTGTTTATGTAAGTTAGTGCATGCAATAAGAAAATTATGATTTTCAAGGAAGATTCAGAATGTATCTAATTTGCAACATACACTTCTAAAATACTTCAGAGTAAAGTAGAATGACGCAGACTTTAAATATTTGGAATTATGCGTTGAATCTGTAATATCATGATCGCATTCTCACATCTACTAGCCAGGAGACGCCAGTGTACTGAATTACAACATTCTCAAATAAAGCTGTACTTCAAAAGAAGTCTGGGCTCAAAATTCTCTCACGTTACCCCTTCCTGGTACCTATGTTAATATTAATTATTGTTTCAGAACGACCTAATTCGTTTTATTCTTTTGTATTTAATATACTGTTATATAATAGAAGAATGGAAATGGAATTACAGTACTGATTATGATAAAGAGTCGGATATTGCTTTAAGTTGTGTAATAATGTATGTTTTATTATATAATTCTTCATATTGTTATTGAATCATAAACATTCTATCTAACAATTGCCTGTAAGAAAACGTAATTATCGATTTTCCAAGCAAACATTTCCCCAACTTTCGTAACATTATTGGAACACTATGCGCCCACCGCCACGTCGGGCTTGTAACCGCTATCTAGTGTTGATAGCCGCATTTACAACGAAATCGGCCACCTATACTGGCAGAACGCGGTGCAAGATTTCAGTTTTCCCTGTCGCCACTAGGATGCGTAGAAGAGAGGAACTGATTTATAAATTCCTAATCTGAATGCACTAGCCAATGAGAAATGTACGTGGCAATGCACCGCCAATTAACGGGAAGACAAGAGACCTTGCCCCACTGTGTGAGTGACCAGCGCCTAATAATAGGCGTACCTCCGAAGGACGGACGATAAACGAAGAACGACGAAGCACGTTTTTCGCAAAAAAAGAGGTAGCTAGCACAAATTATGTTATGCTAAATTACTGAAGAGCGAGTAAATAATAGTCTGAAATCCTAGTATATTGAATATGTGTAAATTTATCCTAAGTAAAGTATTGAAAAGGAATTCAAGACGGCATGGCACGAGGCAAAATATCGTCATGAGGGGATTGCAAATAATATAATTACGTTCTTCCCACAGTTTTTTTACGTTTTGTTTTATCTCCACTGGCAAACTAATACGTCGCCATCAACAGAAGTTGTTCTTCCGACGATAGATGGAGCAGACGGCGGTACTTAGAGGCCTCGTCGCGCCACCCGCAGCTGTTCGCAGTTCGCTGACCTTGAGCGACGAAGGAACGAGAACACCGAGCGAGATACGCGGATCCATTCTGGCGTTCGTGAGTTCAGACGCTCTGTTAAGAATTATTTTGTCGTCGTTTTCACACACAGAGAACTGAAAACTATCCGACTGGTGTTATAGCGCGGAGAAAATAGGCAGTTTAAGTAAAATCAAAAGTCAAATATAAATTGAGTTCTTTAATTATACTGTCGTATTAGAATGCAGATAATTTTTGGTTACAATCTTTGTATTATAAGTTAAACATTCCATAGAATGAAATGACCATGTTGAAAAGAGTTAAGGAAATGTCAATTTCACATTATTTTTGAAGTATTTTGCAAGGATACATTCTAGATTTTGAAAGCCTTGGTTTTTCAGTTAATAATCTCAGTGCAAGAGGGATATGAAAACAGAGTATTAAATTTCTAAGGGAATTAACTAAGTTAATAATAATCTGACTGCATCGATCAATAGTTTGGAAACTGTCACGAATAGTAATGCTCTTTTGTGTGTGTATTCTTTTATGTGAATAGTGTACATAAGTGAAACTATTTTTGTGAATGTGTAAATTTCGTTTCAGGAAGTTTATTTTTTCTTCTGTTTAATTCTATTATTATGGTATCTATGTGATAAAACGTTTGTAATAAAGAAGGTTATGCATTGACAAAATGGATCATATAATGTTAATTTCACTAAATTCGGTGTAATCTTTGTTTATATAGTATATACTCTCCTGGTTAAACTCTTTGTGACCCGAAATTTTCTTAATCTTGTATCGTAAAACGAACCCAACCCTTATATTATAGTAGGAGCAGGCTAGGTACTGCAGGAAGGGAAAGGTGACATCCATCGATGCCACCTACTTATCGAGTGAAGATAGATCACTCGTATCATCTGATCTATTAGGAAATAGGTACGTTGGTGATAGGCTCTACCTTTACTCCTCAGTTCGGCTTAGAGCAGGCCAGCAGATTTCTGTTACGTGAGTTGGCAAGCGCTAGTTTAGGCGTCTGCTTTGTTTATAAATATTCGGACAAATGTTTTGCCGAGAATCGATTTTTCGGTATCAAGGACTCACAAATTATGAATTCTGACTACACAATTTTAGACGAAGTAATTTACTACATGTAGGGACAAGATCCACTTTTTCATAACCACGGCCCGACAGTAACAGTTTTTCTGTGGAAAATTTGCCGTTTTCCCCTAGCATGACAATACTTTCTCGACACTGCGTAAGCGAAGGAGTAGAAGTAAGAGATACATGTCATCACAAGTGTCATTGCATATCATCCAGATCGTTGGGGTAATATGCATTTTCGTACAATTACTGTGTACCTTTTAGATACTAATGTTGTTCGTAGATGCTTCGACAAAAAAATCGTTTTTCTGGTATCAATAAACTAGAAATAATGGATTTTACATTTTCTTATATATTTATGACTTAAAGAACAATGTAATATTTTTTCCAGAAGCACGGAGCTGCAAAAGTGTTTTCTGACAAATAATTAGAACTTTCTTTGTAGCATTATAAAACGTTCTATATGCTACGTAGTATTGAACTTGGAAACATAAAAATCAAATTTTAAGAAAATTCGTCTGGTTTAAAATGGAATAAGACAAGTGAAGACAAATTATTTCCAAAATTATTTGAATGAGTGACTTTTAACTAAAAGTTTTCACCAACAGATATATCATTTCAACACTCAGCGACTATTTAAAAAGGGTATTAGTCTAACTGCTTTCTTCATTAAAATCTGTATTGAGGTATAAAGGTGGACACCTGCTATGTGTCACGGGCTAACGATCTCCCGGGGCCAAAGCAAAGGTGAAGGCCTCTAGGCCAGCGCTCTGAAAAACACGATTCGCGCGGTGCGCCAACTCCCCCGCGTCGCGTCATGCATTATTCCGCGCTGTTCGCAGTCCCCCGCTCCGCCCCGCCCACACCAGCTCTGAGGTGAGCGCAATGAACGGGATTGCTGCAGACGGCGCCCCGCCACGCGCCCCGCCTCGCACAGCGGCCAAGGCTGAACGCCTCCCCGCAGCCTCCAGCCACTACTAGAGGTAGCTCGCACCTTCTCCTATTGGTTGTGTTAAACTTTTGTAAGCAAGCTCGTTTATAACTAATATACTCGGGGAGAGGGAGCTAGTGTGGACTGAGAGCTACTATAGACAAATGTGGTTATTCCATAGTTAACACACGTAGTCTCTCAAAATTATTTCTTTGATGTTGGCCACACAGTTCTCTTTAAGCCAGCCAAATTTGTCCAGTATATCAGTGGTCTTTGTGTAGTGGTGGAAAGGGTGTTTTGTGGTTATATTCGAAAAAGGAACTTGAGAGTTTTGATCTTGAAATAATAATTTGAAATGTACTTCAAATAAAAAGCAGATGATTTAGTTATCTTCTGCTTACAGTAAGAGTATTTTCATTTTATTATCAAGCAATACTGAAACAAAATCTTCATACACAGTTCGCGCTTGAGCCTGGAGCAGTGCAGTTGTATACTGTATACTCTGCGTTCTTCGAGTGAAAAGTTAAATCAACGTTTCAAGTGTTATACCAATAACAGATTAAGTGTTAACCTGAGGAAGAGAGTGCCTCCAAAAGCAGAAGGCATCTCGTTCGATGCCAATGGAAGAAGAAATACAAATACCACCGAACCAACAAACCACAAGGTATGGAAATTCAGTTACTGTACCATTTCAATCAAACAGTAATTCTCAAGTGAAAAGCTACGCCAACGTGACTTCTAACATAATGCTCCCGAAGAAAGATCAGGACATAATTATTGAAGCAATAGAAGGACCAGAAATAAGAGAATACCTGTTAGCCATGTCGAACATAACCAAACCGACCACTATACGATTTATCTCACGTATTTCCAATGCACGTGTCTGTATTTATCTTGACTCAAAACAAATAGCAGACCATCTTATAGACAACAAGAAGGAAATAATAGTGAAAAACACAAAACTAATTATTAAACCACTGATTACAAGAAACAAACAATAGTATTATCCAATGTGTGTCCAGTCATCCCTTACTTGCTAATAGAAGATAAGTTCAATGAATTAAATGTAAAGATAGAATCCCCTATATGGTTAATGAAAACTGGAATGAATGAGGCTGGGTTTGCGCTTGTGTTAAGTTTTAGAAGACAGTTATATATAGCACCAAAAGATGAGCATAAACTCCCAGAATCTATACAGATCAATTACGAAGGAACAAAATACTGGATTTACATCTCCAGTGAGGGTTCCTTAAAGTGCTTTGAATGTAATAATCTAGGTCATGTTGCTAAGAATTGCCCAAATAATGTAACTAATCAAAATAATATAACTACTTGTGAGGTTAGGGACATGGAAAACAACAAGACAGAAGAACATGATAATTCAGGTCAGCCACGAACAACTCTTGAAACAAGCAATAAGACAGAAGGCCAAGAAAAGACAGCCCTACTACAAACAAAACTAGGAATAGACAACAAGACAGAAGAACAAGAGATCACTGACCAAATACCAACAGCACTAGGAACAGAGGAACTAGACACAGAAGGAAACACCAAAGGAATCAAAAGGGGGCATTCAGTGACAGAATCTTCCAGCTTTGAACAGCCTGATTTTAATAACTTGGAAGATGAAAAACTGAATGTAGAGGAATCTGGTAGCAACTCATCAAGTGATGAATGGAGGGAAATAAAACATGATAAAAAGAAACCAAAACACATAGACAATAGGACAAAAGAGCAAGTGTGGGAAGAAATTGAAAAAGAAATAAATTTAACTAAGGTTGGGAAAAGTTATCATTCTCCTAAACACCTCTCAACTTACCCATATCAACAGTAGCAACGGGATATCAAGGAATATCGATTTGTCTATAGCCTCAAATGAAATAGCACCAACTTTGAAATGGAATGCTTTGGAGGAATTATACGACAGTGATCATTTTCCAATAATAATAGGAATTATGGAAGCCCTTGCTCTAGAACACAATATCGCATCAACAAGAAGATGGCTATTCAACAAAGCGGATTGGAAATCATTCAGAGACGAAATTGATAATTCCCTCACTGAGATGCCAGAATTAACTGATCTCACATCAGCAAATGAGCTTGTAACGACATTTACTAAACTCATTCTTCATGAAGCAAATAAAACAATCCCCAAATCATCAGAAATCCAAAGAAAGAAATGTGTGCCATGGTGGAATAAGGAATGTGCTCAAGCAGTACTTGAATCAAAAAAGGCACAGAGACTGTACAAAAAGAATGCACATAATGATCCTGATTTAGTGTACAAAATTAACTACAAGAAGAAGAAAGCACAAGTCAGAAGAACACTAAAAGAGAGTAGGAAAAAATCCTGGCAACATTTTAAATCAACAATAACACCGCAGACAGATAGTTCTACAGTATGGAAGAAAATACAATGCATAAAAAGTGGAAAATATAAATCAGACAAAATAGTGTTAGAGAATGCTGATGGTAAACTACATTTGGAACCCTCATACACTACAGAGCTCCTAGTAGAAAACTTTGCAGCTAATTCTCGTTCCAGCAATTATAACAAGAAATTTATAAAATACAAGGAGATGGAAGAAAAAAACAACCACCAGTATGATACAAGAGATAACACAAATCACATCAATGAAGAAATTAAAAAACATGAACTGGAACTAGTTCTCTCTCAAGTAGGAAATTCAAGCCCAGGTCCAGATGGCGTACCAAATGTAATAATAAAACAACTTTCAGACAAAGCACTAATGTACCTTTTAGGTATATATAACTTTATATGGGAAAGACAGATATTCCCAGAAACATGAAGAGAAGCTGTAGCAATCCCCATTTTAAAGCCAGACAAAGTATCAAGCGCACCATCCAGCTACAGACCAATATCACTTACCTGCGATTTATGTAAAATTATGGAGAAAATTATCAGCAGAAGAATTAGATGGTACCTAGAGAAACATAATATTCTAGCACCACTACAATTTGGATTTAGAGAACCACTTTCGACAATGGACTATCTAATAAATCTAGAAGCAGAGATGTGTGAAGCTTTCATAAAAAACAGTCGAGCAATTGTAGTCACCATAGATATAGAGAAAGCCAATGAAATAGTTTGGAAACATAGAATAATAAAAATAATTGAGAACTACAATATAAAAGGAAATTCCTTAGCATTTATTATAAACTTCCTTAGCAATAGGACCATTAAAGTTAGAATAAGTAATACTCTCTCTACACCAGCTCAGATTGGAAATGGTCGGCCCCAAGGTTCGGTGCTGAGTGTGTTACTTTTCCTGATTAGTATTAATGAAGTATTTCAAGCAATACAAAAGCCTGTAAAAGGTTTCTTATTTGCAGACGATTTAACGATTATATGCCCTGGAATAAATACTCAGCACACAGCCAAACTTATCCAAAACACCCTGAACAATCTTGAAAAGTGGTCAGAAAAAACAGGTTTTAAATTTTCAAAAACTAAAACCGAATTTATAGTATTCTCTAGGAAAAAAGAGGAGAAAAAGGTAATTTTAAAATTGGATAACAGAATTCTCAGAGAGGTACCATATGTCAAAATATTATGAATGATATTTGACAAGAAGATGAAATGGAAGAAGCATATTAACCAAATAAGAACAGAATGTTTTAGAAAAATAAACATCTTAAAAGTTCTATCAGCAATAAATTGGGGTTCTGACAAAAAATGTCTAATACAAATTTATCAAGCCTTAATTAAATCAAAAGTAGAATATAGATGTATATTATATGATTCTGCTGGAAGAGACATATTAAATAAATTAGAAAGTATTCAAAATACAGCGTTACGATTATGCATAGGAGCTTTTAGAACTAGTCCTACTTTTAGCATATTAGTTGAGGCCAACATGCTACCACTTCAGTTGAAAAGAAAAGAACTAGTTATGTTCTATGCAAACAAAATGATAGCAAATTATCAAGTCAATGGTATCTATGAAAATTCTTGGAAAAAAATTACAAAAGAAGTAGAATACCTAAAACGACCAAGTTTACCTAAGCCTCTTTATATTAGAAATGATCTCTACACTAAAGAACTGAAGATGAAAGTCCCTCCACTCCTACCTAAGAGGACACCAGCAGACCCGCCCTGGAGTAACATTATAATAAATGTAAAGATGGAGCTAGCAAAATACGAGAAGAGTACCACACCTAGAGAAATATTTAGAAGTATGTTTCTAGAGGTGAAAAACAACTACAAGGATTACCAGAAATATTATACAGATGGGTCAGCATTGAATGGAAGAAGAGGCTGTGCAATAGTGTCTAACGATAAGATATACAGATTCAGACTATACGACAGTTATTCTATATTTACCTGTGAAACAATAGCTATACTAAAACACTCCAAATAATAAGAAACAATACAATTACATAATAACATAATAAGAAACAATAATAAGAAACAAACAAACAATACTAAACATGTAATATTTTCAGATTCCAAATCAGCACTTATGGCAATAAGTAACAACAGTAACTCTAATATACTCATTAAGGAGATCAAAGAATTAATTGGTTGGCTAATTACAAATAATTATAATATAGATTTAGTATGGGTCCCAAGCCATCAGGGAATACAAGGAAATGAAGATTCAGGTAAGGAAGCAAAAAGAGCAATTAACGAACCTTTAAATACCTCAATTTATTCACCTCCAGAAGAAATCAAGAAATATATTAACATCAATATGAAGAAATTCTGGGACTCAAGCTGGAAAAATAATGAATCAAATAAATTACAAGAGATCAGACCATCCATTTTTGATAAGCCACCCACATGGACAACATCAAGAAAGCAGCAAGTGACAATTGATAGACTAAGAATAGGACATACAAATTTCACAAACATACACTTACTTACAAAACAACAGAGAAACAAGTGTGAAAAGCGTGGCTCCGCTTGGACAGTCAAACACATTTAGTAGAATGCCAAGAATTTGAATTAGAAAGAACCCAATCCAAACTTCCCAAAAACATTAAAGAATGTTTAAATACCGAAGAAGGATGCAAACAAACATTGGATTATCTAAAGAGAACTAAAAATATAATCTTATTTAAGGTGTATTCAAAATAAATTATAGTTGTTTATATTATGTAATGTACGTAAATAACAGTCTGTGATGTATGTAAATAATGATATATGATGTATGTAAAAGATGGTATATGACATATGTAAATAATGATTCATGATTTGGGTAAATAATGATGAGGTGAATAATTATGTAATGATGTAAGTAATGAATGTGAACTGTAGATGTGGTTTAAGAATAGTATCTTACACTGCATGTCAAAATTTGTAATATCAAAGAGGTCGCTGATGACCATTGTAGTTATAAAGCGACCTAAAGTAAAATAAAATTAAAAAAATAATCTTCATAATGAAGGATGCGTTTTTAATTAAATCATTAACTCTACACTGTTTATGATAGATTGATTTATGATTAATTAATGTTACAGAAAAAATATATTGTTTCAACGCAGCCCTGAGCTTAAATATATTTGTTTTGAGAATTATTAAACGAATAATAATATGATCTGTACCTTTTGAAAATAATAATGGCTCATCAAGTAAAAGCTATCTTTCTTAATTAGCTACCTTTCCTCTTTCTCATTTTGGATGGTCAGAACGTATGTTTGGAAAACGTAAATATGGGAAGTCAGTGAGGAAATAGTGAAGGGTGCTTTACATTGCATAGACAAGCCTTCAAAACTGTTTCTAATAAAATAATGTTTTAGTACAAATGAAACAAAAAGGACTATCTTTATGTGCGTCCACATTATCTCCAGGCGTGGTCCACATTAGCTTTCAAAACGCAGCAAGATGTATATGTTTTAAAAAAGTGTGTTTAAAATGTATTTAGGACGAAAATTTTAAAAATGTTTATGTAGAAAAGTAAAGATACATACTCAGTTACGAAGCACGCACATTCTGTACATCACATTAAAGAAAAATTTAAGCTGCAGCATTGTCAAAGGCAAATGTCCACGCTAGCCCCCTCTCTCTACTAATTCTTCAATTTTATCATACAAAACACCCATCAAACTACTTGGACATCTTGACCAATTTCTAACATGTTCTAAAAAATTATTTTAAAGAAAAAATATTTTTATTGCTAAATTTATGGTGAACAATCCGTGTATCATTGTTTAATCTTTATACACTCATCGTCATAAAAAAAGCTGCACCCAAAAGGATGAGGCGGATTGCGATCATTGTTGGCAGGCAGGTAGAGGGTACCACGCATACAAAATTATTACACTTTAACATTTGTATGACCAACATTTATTGCGCTCCACGCCCACACACGGAACATGTTAGTCGGAACATGCACGCGGTCGCCATATTGGCAAACACACGCGTCCGGACATCGCGGTAAGGAGTTGTTTAAGTCTCGAATGGAGTCCCGTGCTAGTCCATCTCATGCATCTTGCACCTGAGTGCGCAGTTCTTGCAGATTGGTGGGTAGGGGTGGCATCTTGATCGCACACTCCATAACACCCCAAACATTCTCAATCGAGTAGAGGTCTGGTGATGAGACTGTCCATGGCAGAGTATCCGCGGATGCAAGGCATGCTCGAAGAATGGTTCCAGTATGCGGTTGCGCGTTGTCTTGTTGAAATAGGGCATGGGCGTGGGTGTTCACGAACGGCAGAGCCACCGGTTAAAGGAACTCGTGCGGCTGTCACGGTGCCTCCGAGAAACACTAACGGTGAACGGGCACCATAGTATAGCTCGCCAACACCATCACACCAGGATGGCGGGACGTGTGATGGGATTCCAGAAACCGCTCTTCGTGGCGCTCGCCACTACGCCTTCAGACACGGACCCAGTGGTCGGCGCCATCGGGCTCAAGCGGTACTCATCGCTAAAGATGACCCGCTGCCAGTCTGCTTGACCCTAGGTCCATCGTTCTCGACACCTGGCGAGTCGGTAGCGACGTTGCTGGGGTGAGAGTGGCAGGATTAGTAACGGCCGAGGAGCGTTGCGAGCCCGGCGAGCCCTGCGTTGTGCAACACGTCTGTCTGTGAAGAGCGCTAATAGTCATGGCAAATAGCGGAAAGTTTTGATGTAGTTTTGATTTTTGGGTCCTATATGTTTTTGGGGTCGCTGAACACGAATATCATGTTTGTCAACAAAAATTATGCCCGGAAACACGTTTTTTTTGCAAAAAACATGTTAAAATTCCGACATTTTTCAATTTTTTCCACATAATTCGAAAACCATCCACTTATTGTAAAAAAAGGTCATACGTGAAATTAAAGAAGATAAAATTGCCCACATTTTATATCTTAGGGAATTTTTTTCTCTAACGTACCATTTAGCCGCTAGAGCAGTGTGAATTTTGGTGTTTTTATGAAGAAAATTGTGAAAATAGGATTCGTCCCATTTTATCACAATGTAGCTCAGAAACTACGCATATTTCGTAAATATTGACCTTATATGAAATGAAAGATTATACAATTGTGTACACTTTAGAACTTAGAGATTCTTTGTCTGATAAACAGTTGCGCCGCTACCGCGCGTCGAACCCAAAGGCAAAAAATACTTGGATGTTATTGTGAGAGTCCATCCGTCCGTCTGTGAACAACGTTCACAGTTGGCTGCCACAATAGTCAAGATAATGAAAGGTCGATAATGAAAGGTCTGGCCGAACTAACTGTAACTCATCGTAACTGAGAATCAACTGTTGATGCTGGAAGCAACACTAATCAATTCAGTAGGCATCACGTTATGCTTCTCCCGGCAGCCAACGTAACTAGCGCGTAAACCATACGTGGGATTTTTCCAAAATGGATATTCCCCGATCGATCTGCGTCCACTCGAGGCGCCTCGATCTTGAAAAATTTTCTTCAAAATTTGAGGGTACTTTACATGAAGCCCCCCGGGCATTTTCTCAAAAACGGCTCCAAATTTTTTCTTTAAACTTTTGTTAAGGATAGTGATAAATGTACTCTATCAAATAACATAAATGCCATATTGCTCTATCCTTTTGTGTTTTCATTCATTGCAAAAATATATTTTTTGACTTGTCTCTCACGTCCATAATATTTACATTAGCGGCACTTTGTTCACTTTATTGTATTTATGAGTACATGTGCTTTAAATAATGTCAAGTAAAGTTTTTTCGAAAACTCAACCGTTTTCTTTGAAAACTAGCTCAAAGATCCGCATTTTCAGAAACGCTCAAACGCCATTTTCTCATAAATGGATAGAAAACATTTCTTCAAACTTTTCAATCGGATAGTGCTAAATGCACTCTTTGATATGACGTAAGGTTTATTTTGAGGTACCTTTTGTTTTTTCAAAAAATTATTCAAATGTAATTTTTTTCGAAAGATCTCTCACATCTTTAATATGCACATTACCAGCAATTTGTAAACATTATTATATTTGTGAGTGTATGTGCTTCAAATTCAAATTAATTTTTTTTGAAAACTCAAAAATTTTGTGTGAAAAAGAGCTTCAAATTTCGCATTTTTAGTAGCGCTACAACGCCATTCTCTTTAAAACGGCACAATATTTTTAAGAGAAAATTGCCATTTAGGAGTAGGATTTTGTGTTCTTTAATATTCTAAAATGAATATTTCCGTTCTACCGTTAGGAGACCGAAAAATTATGAAAATGTCAAAACAATTGTAGTTATAGATGCGATGATAGATGGTAGCTGGCAAGAGTATGTGGCATTTCCGATTAGATAGTGCAGACCCAAGGAAATAGAAAACTAATACGGGAAAGTCTATGCTATTCTGTAGCATCACTACTTTTATCATAATTCCCTCACCTGGGGACACAGCCCTTATTCACCGTGATTCTCTCTGGTATCAACAGCAGTCTACATCTACAAAACCACAACTCGCAAGCTACAAGAGCTATTCAACGTACACAACTGAATCTCTTCACCTCGAACGAGCCGGCCTTTTGTAGCCACCATATTGGCTTTGAAAAACTGCAGTGCCTACGACCTGTATGTCTAGGTGGTGTTGCTTTAACTCACAAATCCAATAGTGTTTACATATTGTAGGAATCGTTGAGAGAGCTTTTAAAATTATTACAATTGTGTAATTTTTGAAAAAACCAAAAATAATCCAAAATGAACTTTATGTCATATTAAAGAGTTGCAATTAGCACTAGCCATTAGACATGTTTGAAGAAAAAATTTGAAGCTCTATCTGAGAAATGGCGTTTGAGCGTTTCTGAAAATGCGGAATTTTGAGCTACTTTTTACAGAAAACGTTTGAGTTTTCGAGAAACGTTATCGGACATTATTTAAGGCACATGTACTCATAAATACAATAATAAAAAGAAATTCCCGCTAATGCAAATATTAATGACTTCCAGAGGGCCGTGCCAAGTAATCGGACTGTTTTCGCACGGAGAATCAATATTGTAGTATGCGGACGGCAGTTCAAAGTTGCCGCGCTAACCGCGCGGCAAAGAGCGCCGGCAGCATGTTCCCGCCTCCGGCAGCGCGCAGCACAGAGCGTCGGCATCAGGCGCGCTGAGCTTCGTCAAGCGCGCCAAGGGTGTGCTCAGAAACCAGCCACGCCTGTTACCTGGGCTTCGCGCACTGGTGAACCGGCCAATCAGGGGAAGCAGCAGGAGAAGAAAAGTCCTTCCACCAGCAGAGGCAAGCTATTGAAGTCTTGTAGACAGTGTTTTATTAGTCACGACAGGAAGGTTTGCAGATTCCTCAGAGCGGAGTGCTACAAGTGCGGTAAGAAAGGGCATATTAGAGAAGTGTGCAACAGTGGTTCTGCTGAAAACAGACGACAAGAAATGGACATCGATGAGGTGAGCGGGCCCGTCAGAGAAGGACGCAGCAGTGGTTATGCCGAAAGCCAGCGGCAAGAAAGAGGCATCGATGAAGGGGATGGTGATTGTATTTATTCAGTTATGCAGTGTGATGACAAAAGTAAATTGTTTGTAAACTTGGAAATAGGGGGTAAATCTGTATTATTCCAGGTGGATACAGGTTCAGCAGCAACTCTAATAAGCATGACTACTTATGAGCAGCTGGGTTCTCCGCCTTGCGCCTCGCTGAACACAGTTTTTATGGATATGCTAGACAGAGGATCAAGACGAAAGGTAAGATAAGCCTGCTAGCGAAATACAAAGCGATGGAAAGACAAATAACACTGGTGGTTGTGGACAGTCGTGATGCGGTTAACATTCTAGGATGGATGTTTTCACAATTTTTGGATTTACGGTTCAGGACGCGTTTGTCATTCAGACTAGCGCCCTGCCAAAGGAGGTAAATAATGTGATAGATTTGAATTCAGAAGTTTTTCGGAGCAATTGGGAAAATGCAAATTTTTTGAGGCGCATTGCAGTTGAAGAAAGATGCCACCCCTAAATTTTTAAAGCACGACCTGTTCCCCTGGCAGTGAAAGATAAAGTAAAAGAGGAAATCGACAGGTTAGTAGATTTGGACGTCTTGACCCCCGTCAGTACTAGTGCATGGGCAACTCCAGTAGTCATAGTAAAAAGAAAGACGGTAAAATTAGAATGTGCGGAGATTTCAAGAGCACCGTTAATGCAGCAACTCATGGTAGAGCAGTTCCCCATCCCAGAGCAGAAGAGCTTTTTCAGAAGCTAGCGGGCGGGCAGAGATTTTCAAAAATAGATTTACGGGACGCGTATCTGCAAATCCCGTTAGATGAAGAGTCTGCGAACTTATTGGTAATTAACACACCGTTCGGGCTTTACCGATACAACCGGTTGCCTTTCGGGGTCGCTTCAGCTGCGGCTATTTTCCAGCGCTGCCTGCATACGCTGACAGCCCAGGTGAAGGGCAGCGCCCAACTACCTAGATGATATAGTGGTAACGGGCGAGTCGGAGGAGGAACATCTACAAAAAAACTTGAATCTCTTATTAAAGACTTTAATGAATGGGGCCTAAGGGTTAACTTGGATAAGTGTGATTTTTTAAAGAACAGATTACTTATCTAGGTCACGTGTTGGATTGCTCGGGGATCAGGCCAACCGGAGAAAACTCAACGGCGATTCAGCAGCTTCCGGTTCCTGTTAATTTGCAGCAGCTACAGTCATTTCTGGGGAAGATTAATTACTATGGCAAATTTATCAAGAACATGGCGGAAATAGCAGCACCCCTCAACGCGTTGCGTAAGAAAGGCGTAAAATGGCATTGGTCGGCAGATTGTGACAAGGCATTTCGGAGGTTGAAAGAGAATTTAATGCAGGCAGTTAAATTGGAACATTTTTTGCCAGATAGAACGACTATACTAGCTGTAGATGCATCAGAATATGGTATTGGGGCAGTCCTTTCGCAGAAGGATGCTAAGGGTGTTGAGCGGCCAATTGCTTGTGTGTCAAAAACGTTGAATGTTCACCAGAAGAATTACTCTCAGATAGAAAAAGAAGCTTTAGCAATTGTATACGGCGTGAGAAAATTCAATGAATACTTGTATGGGTCAAAGTTCATAATCATTACTGATCATAAGCCGTTGGTGTCTTTGTTCTCGCCACACAAGCGTATCCAGATAATACGGCGCGTAAGATGCAAAGGTGGGCGCTTTTCCTGTCTGATTATAGTTACAGGATACTTTACAGATCTACATATCAGCATGCTAACGCAGATGCACTATCCCGTCTTCCGCAAGGGCCGGATGCAACTTTTGACTCTGAGGACATCGCCTGTCTCCAGCTGGACCAAGCCGAAGAGGAGGTAGTATCAGGTTTTCCAGTCTCGTCATATCAAGTGGCAAAGGAAACAAAGAAGGATCCGCAGCTCAGGCAAGTGCTGTACACGTGCGAACTGGTTGGTCCAGCGCGCATAGGCGAACCAGGCGCGGACGGAATGGTTATAAGCTCCAACACAGGCTGTCGGTTAAGGGCGGCGTATTATTACTGGCTAGCGATGAAGGAGTTAGGGTAGTGATTCCGCATAAGTTGCGACCAAAGGTATTACGCCTTTACATGAGGGTCATTGGGGTATAGCCAGGACAAAGCAAGCAGCCCGCCGTTATTGTTATTGGCCAGGAATAACCAAAGATATAGAGGAGATGAGCAAGCATTGCGAAGCATGCCAAACTAGTCAGGCAGTGCCGAGAGCGGATTTAAGCTCATGGCCCCAACCCTGCGAGCCGTGGGACCGCATACATGTAGATTTTGCGGGTCCTTTCTTAGGGCATATGTGGTTGTTAGTAGTGGACGCATGTCAAATTATCCGTACGTGATGCGTATGCAACACACAACTGCACCACATACAATAGATGCTTTGAAGAAAGTTTTCGTAACAGAAGGCCTCCCACGAGTATAGATCTCCGATAACGGCCCGCAGTTCATATCAGCGGAATTTCAAAAATTTTGTAAAAGTAGCGGGATACAGCACATTTTGGCTCCACCCGTTCAATCCTCAGTCAAATGGAGAGGTGGAAAGATTAGTGCAGACGTTCACGTCAGCCATGCTTAAAGCAACTAGAGCGGGTGCATCAGTAGAGCAGGCGTTACTTAGCATGTTGACCACCTATAGGACGTTACCAAATATGTCAGGTAGAAGCCCCGCTCAAAGTATTGCATGGTCGGCAGCCCCGTACCTTATTGTCCTTGTTATTTCCGGAAGAAGTGCCAGTGTCAACCAAAGGCGCTAAATTCAAGAGAGGAGGTAAGGTACTGGTAAGAGTGTACGGAAGTAATTGTAAGTGGCAACCAGCAATAGTAACTGCAGTAAGAGGAGGCAGAGTTTACGTCCATCAGGACAGAAGATAGAGCAATCTCTCGGCATCAATCACAGATTAGGAGACGGTACTACGATTCTGTAGTAGATAAGCAACAGGCGGGGGGGCCAGCGCAGAGCAGGGCAACAGAAAGTGTAATGCGTTTTCCCTTTTCAAGCCCAGCAGGAGGAGCGGCCCACACTTGGATTCCGGCGCAACCATCGAGGAGCCATCTCTACAGTCGCAGCAGCGGCCGGCATTGCGGAGGAGCAACCGACTGCGTCGTTTCACCCCCTACATCACAACTTCGGTGGGGAGGGTGTAGTATGCGGACGGCAGTTCAAAGTTGCCGCGCTACTGCGCGGCAAAGAGCGCCGGCAGCATGTTTCCCGCCTCCGGCAGCGCGCAGCACAGAGCGTCGGCATCAGGCGCGCTGAGCTTCGTCAAGCGCGCCAAGGGTGTGCTCAGAAACCAGCCACGCCTGTTACCTGGGCTTCGCGCACTGGTGTGAACCGGCCAATCAGGGGAAGCCGCGGGAAGCCTTGCGCGGGAGCCTGGCCCAAATAAAAGGACGCCGGCGGGAGGATCACCGGCAGTAGAGCGCTCGGCGTGGTTTCAGCCAGATGGCAGATTGTTTTTTTGTATATGAAGTTTTGTGGTAGCTGTACATGGCGGCCGAGTTGGCCCAGATTTTGTAAATAAATATTCTTATGGAAAGTGAGTGTTTTTGAGTTATAACAAATATATTTACAAAATATTAGCGAACCAGCCTGCCACTGGTAAGAAAATCTGACTTTTATCATAAATTTGTTCAAATCAATTGCAGACATAAATAAATCCAGCTGTAACACCTCTGTACGTGTTTCACCAGTTTCCCCTCCGGGGAGGACTGTATTGGGCATTGAAATTATATGTTCCATCAAGACCTGCAAAATAATGCAGAAGTAATAATTCAAACTTACCTGAAAATATTACATCTCAAAATTTGTTATCACAAGATATAATATATCAGTCACAAAATGCTTCTCTTCAATCAACATCGAATGCTGTCAATGTACCTCAAGCTACTCTCGGATTGATAGAAATGCAAACGTGACAACCAGCCTCCCTTCATTTACACAGACGTTTCGTATAATGCAAATAGAAGCCAGCCTCCTCTACACGAAAACAAATCCAGCCAAACGTCAAAAGTCATTGCCTCAAGATGTGATACATCAACCTCAAAATTCTTCTCAGCAATCAACATCTACTACTACCATCAATGTTCTTCAAACTGCTCCCGGATTAGAAGAAATGCCACCTAATAACCAATCTTCCACAATCTTTCCACACACTTCAGGTAATACAAATAATCAACCTCCTCTTCAAGAAGCAAATTCAGCCAAACGCCAAAAACAATGCAAATCAACCTATTCAATTCCAACATACTCCAGATACGACATCTTGATATGAAAACTGCCGATTCCTGATAACGAACTCTCTACCTCTGAAGTGAAAATTCTACCGTTTACAGTGATTGGAAAAAATTACCAGCTATTAATACAAGATATATCAAAAATTGTGCAACATGAATACACCACTAAGTCTCGCAAAATGAAATAAAAATACAAGGTTCACTCTATTGACGACTTAGGAACTTTTCAAATTTAGTGAATCGAACAACATTCAAAATTTAATACATATCCAAGATCCTCAAAAAAGTGTTTCCCTGTGATGCTTAAAAACATTCCGTCTTCAATTTCAGAAATAGACATTTATAATGAACTATTTAGGTTTACAATATCCCATAATCAGTGTTAGAAGACTTTACGACAAATCCAGAACACACCCTCTTTCAAACGTGTGCTTTAGACCTACAAAACTACAATGAAGGTAGAGAATTCTACATCATGAAAAACCTTATTTCATTGCTTAGTGAATATTCAACCAGACTCAACATTCCTTCACCCATACATGTAAAAACTGTCACGATTTGATCACAATCACAGGCAAACTGTCGTTTTACTCCCAGATGGTGTCAAATGTATCAGAATGCGCGCCACTATGCTCTTTGCAACAAACCTCAAAATCACTTCCGATTTGTGTTAACTGTACCAGGACAAAATCACACTGGCTTATAGAGGATGTGCGCGTCGTGTGTTTTAAACAAGCCTTAATAACAAAACTTCTAAATCAATAATACTTCACAAGAGACCATACATAAGTGTGTGTGTAAAATACAAATACACAGCCTAAAACTTTCACAACAGTCACACAACACAGACTTTCCCCCACTTCAGAAACCACCTAATGCTGTCGAATACATATTCCAACACAGCTCACAATTCTCTAACATTAACACTTTCTGTCAGTGTTCGTCTCGATATCTCAAATTAATTACCACAATAGGTACGCAAGTTAATCTTTCAACACATTAAAACAAATCATAGAATCACCTTCTAACAACAAAACTGTCTAAGGGAAATACTAACTGCATAATCTTGCTCAATTGGATGCCAATAGGAATTAAAAGAAGGCAAACATCAATTAATTTGAAAAACATTTTTCTTTATTCCCACAACATCCAAATAACATGTATCACCGAAACGTATCTCATCGCCCATGAAAATTTTATTTACATTGCTATAAAATATACAGATATGACAGAATTGACAATATAGGCATCGGTGGTCGTAGCTATTATTATTTCTTCCAAACTCAAATCTTTTCGTATAAATTACACCTATCACTCCCTCG